>VZTO01010487.1:0-13404 GCA_013400615.1 Syrrhaptes paradoxus | reverse complement strand
TTTTTTTTTTTTTTTTGCCAAAATGTCAGCAGATGGTGACCCATGTTTCACTGATGTGTTCCTGGAACTTCATAATAATAATTATAGGCTGAAGTTTGAATTTGTATCCTTATATAGGTCATTTTTCAACTCCACCATTGGTTTATGGTTTCCATGGGATCGTGGAAAGTAACATGATGTAACTTGCACTTCACTGCAGACTGCTTAATGCCATACATTATTAGATAAACTAATTAAGAAAAGCTTGATGTGATCATCAGGTATAGAATCTTCTAGTAACACTACCACACGAAAGTTAAAGTAATAATCAATTTTTTTTTTTTTTTCATGCCTTATATGTGGGTCATAAGGCTGGGGGGAACCCTCTGAAACCACCCGAGAAACTCGGGCCTCCAGAGAGAATTGGGTGTCCTTGTAATTTCTGGTACAACATAAACTTTCTGTAAGACCTTTGTAACTTCCTAATTTATTCTGAGGGTTGCCATGGTTAATGTACCCTGCCTGTAGTACAAGCCTGTGACTGCTTATCCTATTTACTTGGAGAAGAGTGTTCCTTTTCGCTCTGTAGAAATGTTTAATGAATTTGACAACAGTTACATGTGGCCCTTCACTTTCCTCCTCTTTAAATGAACCTGTCCTTATTAATTAAATATTTCTTGATAGGCTATATTTTCTACACCCCTGCTGTTCTTCATTCATGTTTTCCAGACTTTACGTAAGTAGTTCAGTTCTTCTAGACATAAACTGTACTCTAACTAAAGGCTTGCCTGGCAGAACACAAAAAAGCAGGATGATTTCAGATGCTCAGTGTGTTTTTCTGTTGTTCATAAAACCCAGGTCAGCACAACCCTTTTTGCAATTGTAAACCTTGTTATCTTATGATTCACTATGATTCACAAAAAGGCTGTAATACTTTGCTGCTGAATATTTTGTCTACCAACTGCTTCCCAGGTTATATAGCTGAATTTTTCTCTTTTTTTATTGTTTTTTTTTTTTTTTTTTTTTTTTTTTTTTTTTTTTCCTGGCTGGCTGCAACATCTTGCACTTGCTCCTACTGAAAATGAACATACTTCTTTCAGACTCTGTCTCCAGTTTGTCAAGATCTTTTTGAACTGTAAAATTGTCTTGAAAGATGCTAGCAACCCTTGCCATTCTAGTGCAATCTGTAAATTTATTATATATACCTTCTATTTAATGGCATAAGTATTCCTAATATTACAGAGTACATTTGCAACATCCTTCGTTATTGACAGTTAAACACCAGTAAACCTCTGTCACAGTTCTTGGTTTAAGTTCACATTCACACTGTGGCGTTTGGATCTAGACATTTATGAAAGTTAATTCCCTACTAAAACTTAGTTCTGCTATGATATTTATTGTCCACTTCATGACATGTTGATTCTTCCTGCCTTTCAGACAGTCTCTCTCTCTTTGCTTAGTCAATGTTTGAGTGGATCCAGTAAGCATGATCACATTCCTGTCTCAGATCTTCAAATTAATTAAATATTTAAATTAAATATTTTTGTATACATTTTCAAATTTTTTGCTCTTCAGCACTTCAGGAATGATCTTTGCAAGAAACTTTTAGTTGCCTTAAAACAAAATCCCGTTTGATACTGAGAATTCTCAAAAAAAGTAGAGATACACCATCTTAGCCAATGTCTACTGGAAGCTTTAATTATTTTCTAGAGGGCTTCATCACTAGTAGTGTGTTTGACAATCGCAGTTCACATTTTTTTTCTGAAGCTAATAAATTTTTAAAAAACTAACATGTACAGCTGTTAAAGATACTATCTTCATATTAACCATGCTTTTGATAAATAATCTGGAGTGTATTTACAAATATTATGTCTCTCAGATTTGTGTCCCATTTCCAACTGAAAGATTCAAAGATGAAAGAAACCCCCATGTGTTTCTGTGTTAACTATTTGTTAGGATTCTTTCAGCAATGGTAACCTGTAATTTGTGATCATTTTAAGCTAACATAAGCATGCCGTAACTAATGGTGCAAAACGTGTTACTCCTTTGGGCTGTGGCTTCAGCCTATTGTATTTTAAAATGGGTTGACACATAACTTTTATTCCATTTTGTCACATGCAGAGTAACAGCCTCATATTCTTGTGAGATAATTGCATGTTACATCTTCCTTGTGAATGATCCATGGAACTCTGGTTAAGTGTGTGTTACCATTGAATGCTGAAGTCAAGAGTCTTTAATTCTTTCCTTTTCCTCTCATGATTAAGATGTGCATCTGATGGCTCTTGGAGTTTCCAGTGTGTTCATATTCACAGAGTGATTACCAGTCCAAGGGGCTGGAATAAGCACTCAGAATGCAATCTCAACATAAACAATTATCCCAAGGAAATGTTGTACTTTGTCCGTATTTACTAAGGCAAACATATTAAGGATGGCCACAAACTTGAGATCTATTTGTATACTTAGTGGCAAATTCCCCCCAGTTTTGGAGTTTTGGGGTTTTTTTTTAATTATTATTATTCTTTTTTTTCTTGAATGCTATTTACATTACTGATTGTTTAGCTCTGGGATAGAAACTCTGCTGCTTTCCATTCTGCTCAAAAATTCTTTTGGTATTCTTACACTAGTCTGTTCCATAGCAGAATCTCATCATGTTCCTTATACTATTCAAAATTCATTTTATTTATTTGTGAACTATGTTGAGAATTGAACAGAAACCAGACAATAATCTCCAGAATGACTTTCAAGAAGAGTACAGGTTGAACATAAATGAGTATTCTGTTTTTTGTAAGACCTTTGAGAACGGTGCTGACACAACAAATATAGAAAACATGTCACTGTATCTCACATCAAAATTCTTCAGTTTTTAGTTAGAGTTAATTATTTATTTTATGCAAGAAAAAAGACTCTACCTCTGTTGGTCCTTCTACTTTTTATAAGATAACCATTATAGGATAACTACTGCCTTCTGCATCCTAGTGATAGGAAACATTCCAAAGGCAAGGACTGTGTCTTGTGCTCAGATGAGAATTTCTCTACCCTTTGCAAATATTTCCAAATTTTGCCTCTTTTAGAGCACTTAGAGCTCTTTTAGAGCTCTTAGGCTCTTTGGTGCTCTAAAAATATTTTCTTTGAGACCTGGGATTTAGTGTATTTTAGTCTGATATTCACAGAATCACAGATTAGCTGAGGCTGGAAGGAACCTTGGGGAATCTTTTACTCCAGCTAGCCATCTCTGAGAGTGTCAACTAGAGCAGGTTGCTCAGGCCTGCATGCATCTGGCTTTTGAATATCTCCAAAGATGGAGACTTCACAGCCTCTCTCAGCAACCTGTTCCACTATTTGATAAAGCTTGTGGTAATAATATTTTTTCTTTTGTTTAAATGAAATTTTCTCTGCTGTGTCCATTGACTCTTAGCCTTTTGCTGGACATGAGTGGGAGGAGTTTAGGTCTGTCTTCTTTACTCTCCCATCAGGTGTTTATACACATAAGTGAGATCCCCCTGAGTCTCCTCTTCTCCAGGCTGAACAGTTTCAGCTCTCTCAGCTTCTTCTTGTAAGTCAGATGCTCCAAAGAATCATCTTTGTGGTTGTTTGCTGGACTCTCTCCCACACACCCATGTGTCTCTTGTACTGGGAGTTCAGAACCAAACACAGTATTCCAGGTGTGCATCCAAGTGTTGAGTACAAGGCAAGCACCACCTCCCTTCACTTGCTATTGATGGTTTCCTGGTTTCCCAGTTTAACCACATGAAGCTGTTGGCCTTCCTTGCTGCAAGGACACAAGAGTGGCTCATCTTCAACTTGGTGTCCACCAGAACCCTAGATCCTTTCCTGCAAAGCTTCTTTCTGGCTGGTCAGCTGCCAGCATGCATTGGTGGATGGGGTTGTTCCACCCCAGCTGGTGACTTGGCATTTGCCTTTTGCTGAAATTTAAGAAATTCCTGTTGGACAATTTCTCCAGATTGTTGAAGATAGTGTGCTATTCTGTATTCCATAATGTAACTCAGTAAAAATGTGAAAAGTCATCATGAATTTTATGCGAGTTCTTGCAGTTTTTTGCAGTACCACATATTACTTTTATGATGCTTTCAGTTATAGACAGTGCAAGTCCATGATGTTGGAGGGGAACATACTTAATGCTGTCTGGTTCTTATAATATGAAATTCCTTCATAACGACTCTGTGTACCATGTTCTGTATGACTCTTAGCTATTTGAATTTCACCTCTTAGCAGTCTTATATCGATTAACTTTTCTTTGCAACCCCATGTGTCTTAGACACTTTCAAACATGTATTTATTATTCTGAGCTATCTGTACTTCTCTGAGGCTAAGGTGTTCCTTGGGCCCTTTCCAACAATTAGAACTGAATTATCAAGAAAGAGTTTTCTGTATTACTAACTCTTTGTGCAGGCCTGTTACCTGTACTCTGCCACTCTTCAGCATCATGACTGACTGAAAAGCACCTAAATAAGATAAGAAGATACATATACTTTTACTGAAATAGCCTTAAAATACGATTCGGAAACCAAACAAATGAAATCTTGGGATGTGTAGTAAGTAATAAGAACAATATCAAATTTATCCTGCAAAGCATGCAGAGGATGTTGCTGTCTTAAGAAGAGAATTGAAATATATTTCAGTTCATTTCAGTGACCCCTATGACCAATATTATTAGTAAGAAAGAAGTAAAGATAGTTGGTAAATTAAATTGTATGCGTTTTTAGATTTCAGTCACTAAGCTCACAGAACTAGCCATTAGGTATGTAATCATGGGCCAAAGGTACAAATACTCTTAACCAAAAAAGAAAAGAAATCCCAACCCATTTTAAAAATACTGTAATTTCTGAGGAAAAATTGAGCTAAGCTATATTGGTGCACAAACATGAAAGTTTGGGATTTTAAAAAATCCAAATCCTTTGTTCTGTAATGTAACTTAACAAAGCACTTTCGGGAGAGGACCTGTTTCAGAACTGAGCTCCTAATATGCTCCTAATATTCTAATATCCAAGAAAGAGATGAATATTCATATGGGATTAGAACCACAATGAATAAGAAGGCAAGCACCCATCAGCACACACATTAAATATAGAATTACACTGGGGCAGTAGACCACTGTAGCCTTACAGTCTTTGACTTTCATGAGCTTTTGCTGTATTATTCCAATTTACTTTCCAGAATTTCATAAATATCCTGTCTTTTTCACTTCCTGATTTATATTGGTTTCAGTAGGACAGAGCTGTAACAACATTGTGCACTTTTTAAATTGCCACCAAAACAGAGAAGGTAAAGGGATGTTTTTGGCAATGTTTATACTACCGCAAGATAAAACCTAGCTTAAAAACTAGGCTTGTAACAGTATGACAGATTTCTACTTATTTGGTTACACATAAAAACTGAGAAAAATAAATCAGCTTCCCAACAGGTTTGCTAAAATACTTCATTCAGGAGCCTTTTATGTTTAAATATGTATAAATCCTATAGAGAATTTTGAGATGTAACACAGTGACAAATTTTTCAACTTTCGTATCATTAATTCTGTCTTGCTATACATTATTATTTTGAAAATATATACAGAATCAAAGCTGTCTGTTAAGCCATAGGAAACAATATGGTGGTTTGACCTCTTAATTGAGGCAATTGGTTTATTTTGTAGTACCAAGAGCCACACTAACCAATGATTTTTATTTTTATTGGCAGTTTCTGCACAGATGTAAAAAAATCTTATAGTCCCAAGAAAGATAGTACATTTTTCTTTTGCAGGAAATCCCTTCAAATCCATGTGTGAAAGAGAGAAGTGCTACTGGCTTTGCTCTCCAGCAGTGCTGATTCTCAGTGTTTCCTAAGAGCTAAATAGATGCAAAAATCAAAGAAATTTCCAAATGCATCTTTCGGAAATTGATAAATGTTTTAGATTATAAATTTCACCAAAAAAGAGAGAAAAAACAGAACTAAATATGTATTAATGGATTTTCTCATTTCTGGTAATATACTCCTATGATTTCTGTTGTAAAGTGTTAAATAAAATGGAAGCCTGTTTATAGATATTAGTCTTTGAAATTGTGCATCAGAATTGACTTATTTCACCTGATTTTCTCCTTTAAACAGAATTTTATTGGAAAACTCTGGTGCTTGAGGTTTGACTGCAGTTACTTTCATGGAAAATACAATTGGTTTATCAAATTCAGCCTTCACTTCTGTAATTTTTTCTGTTGGCTTTTGGTTTTTTGTGTTATGCGAACTGACTGGTTTAGTTGATTAAGGCTTTTCATAGGTTACTTAAAACATTTTCAGATATGTGCATTAACATTTTTTTTCTACATTTATTTGTTTGACTGATTAATGTAGCTTTTAACGATATAAGGACAATCCTCATCCACTGGATTCCACACTGTTTTCTTGGGTTGCATATCATTTTCTTTTGTCAGAGAGCTGTCCTCTTTAGTTTCCACTTGGGCAGAGTGAAATATCACCACATATGCTTCTGGTAACCTGTGGCTATGTAAGATCTCATATCACAGAACAAAGCAAGATACTAGACCAGGTAGGTTTTAAAAGGGATTGTCAGCAAAGCCTTATACTACACCAAATCTGTACTGTCATCTCTTCGTATAGATGACTGGTCTCATTTTGCAGTCTGTCAATGTTTCTGCTCAGTCCTTCTGATTCAAGCATCAGCTCTGAGGTATCTAAATCTTCAACAACCACAGAGGTATGTCTGGACAATACCATGAGGCATCTAAGATATTGCCTTCTGTAAATCTTTCCCTGTGCCTCCTGATTTTTCCCAAGCAAACACAGATCAACCTTATCACTAATATGGAAGAGGAATGCTATTTTCTTCCATCAATGTCCACAATACAATATCTGATGTCTTCTAGAGTTTTCATGGGACGATAAACATTACTGTAAGTTCTATGGAAAAAAACCCTGCTTTTTATAAAATATTTATTTTTTAGCTATAAAAGCTCAGAGAGTATAAAGACATCTTTGCTGCAGACTTAATTTTGCAGAGTGCTAAAAATGAACATTCCACTGCTAAATAACAGGTTGTCCAGAGAAGCTGTGGATGCCCCATCCTGGAGGTGTTCAAGACCAGGCTGGATGAGGCTTTGAGCAACCTGGGCTAATGGAGGGTGTCCCTGCATATGGCAGGGGGGTGGGACTCGATGGTCTTTAAGGTCTCTTCCAATCGAAACCATTCTATGATTCTATGATTCTGTGATAACAAATTCAATTATATTTGCATAATTTTAATATATATAATGTGCATTATCTGTAATATATAGTTTGACCAATTCTGACCTATTTTGTGCCCTGTATTCACCTGAGAAGCATTGTCTTGAATATGGTTATTGTAATAAAGACCTACACGTAGAATATCTGCACTAGAAGTTGACACTGTATTAATGATCTTGTGTGGAAATGAATACTGCTTAAGTGAACAGGCATAAATAGGAACATGTGTCAAGCCAAAACTTCATGACAGATTCATTTAGATATAACACATGATACATCACAAAGTAACATCTAGACAGAAAACTTGAAAAGATCTGGTTTTCTAAAGAATGCCAAGATGAAAGACAATGTTTTCCATGAAGAGGTGTTTTTATATTTTCTTCTGAAATCTCCAGGCCTTCAGAAAGTGTTTTAATAGGTATCTGCTATTTGAATCTATGTGGATAATTATCAGGGCAAACTTCCTTGTTTTTTCTTCTATTTATTCAGTCTCTGTTTCAGAGCTGGCATGATGCTGACTTTTCCTTCCTGGGATGCTCTGAGTGATGAGACAGACCATGCTCAAAGAGGAAGAAGACCCATAACCTGTCTCTTAGGTTGGAAATGCAGCTTTTTCTTTGATATATCTTTCAGAAGTTAAGTGTCATACTAGTTTGATTTTGCTTTTCTGGCTTACAACACCACTTACACTGTCCTCTTCCTCACAATCAAGAAGCACTCAGCACAAGCCATGAAAACAATAGAAATTTTCTTCTTTAGTTGTGGTGCTAAAAATTATTTTTGTTTGTTTTCTATTAAGTATTCAGGAAGCACTAGTCCCTTGAGAAGGGAAATTTTATAAACAGGAATATTGAGGCTAGGTCAGCAATTACTAAATCTTGACTTGAAAACCATTTTTTTTGTTTTGACACAAGCTCTGTTTCCCACAGCTCAGCTCAGGGAATTGAAATTGACCCAGTTGTGTTGATCTTAGTCTGCTAAACTGGGACATTAACATACAGCTACAGCTAGGGGAAAGAATTAGATTGCTTAACGTGTTAGCTGACATCAGTTTGATCTTGATTTCATCTTATAAAGTGGCAACAGATGAAGTTATTTGATGTCTTTTGTTTCATAAGTAAGTTGAAATAGAATGATGACATATAATTTTAATTGTTCTTATTTAGGAACATTAAAATCAGTCCATTGATGTCTTTTATACTGAATTTCATGCTTGCTTAGGGAATATTCTCATTGACCTCAGGATCAAAACCACACTTGTGTAACAGATGCAAAACAATATATTTTTCCACCAGAATTAATTTTTATGAGTCTTACATAGCTGTAAGAAGAATTTAACTGAAGCTCTGACAGCCATTAAAACCGGACTGGTGACAATACTAGAGACAAAGGACTTGTCTCTAGAATACAGCTCATGCAAACCCCAACCAAGACTTTGCAAGGCTGCAAACTTTAAATCATCCAAATGCAAACCAAAGGGTAGCTGTGGTGAGCAAATGTGCTGAGGTGGAGAGGAGGGCTGGGGGGACCAGGAAGTCTCTTTGATTCCTGGGGTCATGCATGGAGAGACACACTCACTATGAAAGATTTAACCAGTCTTCCAATCGAAACCATTCTATGATCCTGCAGGACTGATTGCCAGCTGCAGGCTGTACACTGATTTTTTTTGGTCATCCTTGGAATTTTAGTCTGAAACGGAGCAATAATGACGAAAGAGCCATGAAGTGCCATTAGTGGAAACTGCAGAGTTACCAGAAAGTGGTTTAAAGGAAATATTACACTTAAATATCAAGAAAAAGGTCAAACACAAGAGATGCTTTATCCTGTATAATGTACATCACGTTGCTCAGATCCCTAAACTGGGTACAGTGTAAGTCCGTGGGGAGTCAGTAAGTGTGTGTGTGTGACTTATTACTCTGATATGACATTATTATGTTTTAGTTTTTAGCATTTTTAAAGAGTAGGTAATAGTTATGAGAGATGAGGAACTTGTAATTAAGTACTGCAGTTATACACAGAAGGATAATTTGGTTTTGATAAATTGTCCTGAGCCTGTTAACTAGTAATACAATTTTTTTTAAATAGCATCTTACCAGTACAAAAAAGAAGTAGTATCATTATTAATGTCTAAACTGTAGTGTGTTTCACACAGGATTATGGTAAAGGTCAAACCGTGTTTTGCTGAATTAAAAGCTATTCTGAGCAATAGCATTCCTAATCAACTCAGACCTAAAGGTGCATAGCTCAGTTATAATGAGGCACAATGAATTTAAATAAACTGTGCAACACTGTGTAGTGATTTATAAATCCAGTGTGATATCCTTTTAACTCATTAGCAATGAATGATACCGCTGTATGTATTCTCCAGTATTTTCTGCTGTGCAATTATTTTTACTCACAATGCTTCTTAGAGAAGACACCTTTTGTTGTTCTTCTTTAATATGTAGGAAGCTAAATGCAACAGGGCCTATCTTGATAAACACAAAAAAGGAAAGGAGAAGGGAAAGGGGAAGGGAAAGGGGAGGGGGAGGGGGGAGGGGAGGGGGGAGGGGGAGGGGGAGGGGGAGGGGGAGGGGGAGGGGGAGGGGGAGGGGGAGGGGGAGGGGGAGGGGGAGGGGGAGGGGGAGGGGGAGGGGGAGGGGGAGGGGGAGGGGGAGGGGGAGGGGGAGGGGGAGGGGGAGGGGGAGGGGGAGGGGGAGGGGGAGGGGGAGGGGGAGGGGGAGGGGGAGGGGAAAGGAAAGGGAAAGGGAAAGGAAAAGGAAAAGGAAAAGGAGGGAAGGAGAAAGCAAGGCAAGGCAGCCCTGCTGTAGTTAGAAGAGCAAAGTATTAAGTTGTTATTAGTTTTCAAATCTATGATCACATATCTGTATTCCTTGACATATAGGTACTGCCAGGGTCAAGGAGGGTTCCTAGGCTTTGTCCTAGAAGTGCAAACATTGTTGTCTGAAAAGATTATATAGAGAATAGTTACAGAAAAAGGAATTCCCTGCACCTGGGACACAACCTCTAGAAAAGAAATTTGAAATATGTTTTGATGGGAAGAGACAGCATGAAAAAAAGATAAAAAATGTAGTTTGCACTGTATTGTACCATATGTGGCATAAAAGAACATGGCTGTTGCAATTTGGAAATGGTAGTTTGTAGGAAAGGTGAAATAATTTCTGAAATAATGTTCTAAAAACACTAGAAAGAACTCTGTGGATGCCTCCTCCCTGGAATTTTTCATGGTAAGGCTGGATGAGGCTTTGAGCAACCTGGGCTAGTGGGAGGTGTTCGTGTCTATGGCAGGGGGTTGGAACTAGATGGTCTTTAACCCAAACCATGCTATGCTTTAACCCAAACCCTTCCAACCCAAACCATGCTATGATTCTATGATTCTATGAAACCTGAGATGTTATACAGCTGTTTGAGAAAGTTGAGAAAAAGTATTAAACAGTAATTTATTGATAATTGATTAATAATTAATATAACTTGGTTCCTATTTGCCAGTATGGAGAACATTAAGAAACTAATTTCTGTAAGTTCTGGGCTTTTAAGTACAATTTTTTTTAAATGTGCTGTCCCTTAAATCCATACCAGAGCACCTAGAATGTGGTTAGTTTTCTGAAATGCTGAGCTAGCCTTAACTCCCAGTTTTGGGTGTTTACCATCAAGCTTTATTAGCCTTAGATGTGTACATAAGATCAAGAATAGTGGCATACATCAATCTGAAAACACAACTAAGTGACTGATTTTCCTCCCTTATTCCCAGCAATTTCAAAAATGAGTTTGCCTGGTTGTGCAAGGACATACAAGCTTTGTGAGCCATCCCTTGAGTGGATGGTTGTAGATTTTACCTATGCAGTCGGCAGACTTGTAGTAAACACATTTAGTCTATAAATTATGTTTGTTCTTGGAAATCTTGCCCTTGACGTACTTAGAATATAGGGAAGTATGTGTCAGAGACATTTGGATTGGAGTCCTGTTGTCAGTCCAGACACGTACACACATACACTCATGCTTTTCAGATTTTTGATTCATTTCAACCAAAATTTGTTAAGGACACACCACAGTTTTAACAATCAGATACGTAACATCAGATGCATGGATAATTTCAGTTATATTCAGTAAATAAATCTCAGAGCGAGGTAAGATCAGATCACTGGACTTTCATACTTCTTCCCCTTTAAAAAAAAACAACAAAACAAACCAGGGAAAAACCAGAAAAATAATTGCTCTCATGTTCTTTTTGTCATTATAGGAAATATTATTTAACAGACACAGTGGTACTACACATTAATGAGTCTGGCAACAGCTTGATGCTCCATAGCGTGAATAACCTCACTTACATAAAACAGAGAGTCCCAAATCTTCCTGCTTAACTCATGTTCTTTTCTTCTAAGAGCTGAGAAACAAAGGTGCTGCTGGTTCAAACTCAAGTCACAAAGCTAGAAACTATTAGAAACCTTACCCAATACTGCATGAAAATATAGAAAATTAAACTTCCTATAATTTACTTTAACTTTTTGGGAACGAAGGAAGCTTGTTACCTACCCAGCAATTTTCTTTCTTGGCCATGACTCCATCTACATGTATAAATATCTGTAAATGACCTTTCCAAAAGGTGTTTTATTTGTTGGTTGGAGAAGGAGATTGGCACACTGGTTTAGTCTTATTTACAAAGGTGACTAGCAATATTTGCAGTGAAAATCTTTTTTGTAGTGAAAATTAACAATTGTTGGTTTTATGAATTAATAAAAGCTACTCACATTTCTTGTGTATTCTTAGTTTATGGGGGTTTCTTTGTTTGTTTGTGTGCTCTACTTTTCGGCTGATGCCTGATGTAGAATTAATACCCTTAACAACATACCACAGTCACTTTTGAACTGTGGGGACAGAGAAGCAAAAGCTTCACTTGTTTCTTTTATTTCTCTCTCTCTTTTTTTTTTTTTTTTTTTTTTTTTTTTTTAAGAAAAGGAGAGGAAGAGGGATAAATCTAGCTTGACTGCATGGTAATAATTCCATCTACCCACTCTTGCATTAAGTGATTATCCCACTGGAAGTCAATGATCTGCTTTGAAGTCTTCAGCTTCAAAAGAGTCACCACATGAAACCTATTCATGTAAGCAGGGGTTCCTCTAAATAGAAAAACATCCTCTGCATCTCACTCTTAATTTTTTGCAGTTGATGAAATGCCTTTCAGCATCAATAGGATTTTAAGATTACCATAATTTCTTCTCAGATGCACAACTAGAAGGGCAAGGGCTTGGAGGCCTGACTTTGGAGGTTGAATTCCCTTTAATAATCAGGAAGAAACAATTGAAGGATGATTTTGATTACCTGCTGTCAAAGTATTCCCCAGATTTCTTCAGTGCAGGAGTACTCCTGCTACCAAGTCAATACATTTTCCAGACAATGAAATATCAAAGAATATTTTTGGCTAGTTTGACAGAGAGACTATAAACTTGGAGAGAGAAGACAGAAGGGGAAAAATGCCGATTTCATAGGTGCAGATATCTTAGCAACCCCTACCAAAGGGCCTGCTCTGCGCTCTTGAACATCCCATGCTTAAACGAGAAAGAAGGCTGCACAAAGATTTTATAAATATAAAAGCATTCTGCAGTGTGCCCTTCCCCAGGAACTATAAAAAACATACTTGAGGTTACTCGTTCAGAAATGCACTCACAATAGTGTCCATGAGTAACACAAATAAAGGCTAATTGCATTTATTTTAAGGTAATGTCACAGATGTATACTTAAAGCTGCAGTCTTGTCCTTACATTCATAGTTGTCCATGAATTATATAACATATTTCTGCATATAAGCAAGCAAACAGATATGTGAAAACATTTATTCACTGTGTTTAATTTTATCCAGAACATCAAATCTTATCCAAGCAGAGGAACAAAGTACTAGAAAGGTCATTTTAGGTCATCTGTTCCATTACGCAGATACTGCAGGAAGCTGCATCATAAGACTCTCACTTATATTCAAGCTCTAACATAAGTGTACTAATTTTTCTGTACTCTAATTTGACTGATACTCTCCTGAAAGATTTCAGACAAAGATCAACAAGGAATGATGTTCCTCTTTAGATTTACAAGATGGTGTAGGAAATGATCCAGTTGCTAGTGATGCTGTCTTCCCTTGTAGAGAGGTATGAGCTCATGGAGAGCAGAAAACACCTTCCTGTGGAGATATGGGGAAAAA
>VZTO01010486.1:7019-32395 GCA_013400615.1 Syrrhaptes paradoxus | reverse complement strand
TACTGCTTTGCCATCATCTATCCATGTGGAAATGTCCTCATAAAAGGCTATCAGGTTGGTCAAGCATGACTTCCCCTTGGTGAAGCCATGTTGACTGCCTCTAATGACCTTCTTATCCCTGATATGCCTAGAGACAGCATCGAGAATAAGTTGTTCCATCACCTTTCCAGGGATGGAGGTGAGGCTGACCGGTCTATAGTTACCCGGGTCTGGCCCATTTTATAAAGAGGCCTGGCCCATTTTATAAAGAAATAACAGACATGGCATCTAAGAAATAGTGGGAGAATACTTTTCCTTGGTAAGTAAAGGTCACAAACAGTGGAGTCTAATACTCCGTTTGAAGGGGAAACCAAGGGAAGCTTATACCTCCAGTCAAGTCCCCAAACATATCTATCCTTTGATCTTATTGTACTACCTGAACCCTACTGTAATCTCCTGGTGACACATAACAATTTCCTTAAGCACAAGTACACGCACTTACACACACCCAGCAGCAAGACTTTCTTGACTGACATCTCATTAGTTTATCCTTTTGCCATAACCTAAACTGGTATTCTTCATAACACCAGTTAATACATAAATCAGAAAGAGAGATCAGAAATAATCAGTAAGTACTTGGTCTACTTACCCAGTGAGCTCTGGGCTGCCACGTCTGTAGGACTACCTATACCCAACCTAAAGATGCCAGAAAGGTTAAAGCATGCATACAACCATGTCAGACAGCCCCACTATGAAATAGGAACATGGAGCTGCCATGTTTAAGACCAGGCTATAGTCCCAGCTGGGAAGTCACCCAGATGGCCACTGAAGTGGCTGGCTGCAAGGGTGGGATTTGGTTCAAGATAAAGGCAGTTAATGAGCACTAATTATCTCAATTCCCATTACAACCAAGGGAAACCTACACAATATAGTTCATGAAGGCGACAGAACCATTCTGCTGATATCTGAGAGGTGTCTACTCCAAACTAAATCATCTGTTTTCATTAACTGTATTAATTCAACTTCCATTGACTACAGTGGGAATTGAATAGGAATATTACTTTGATTCTACAAGTTTATATATAAGTATCTACAGTTACACCAGGTCTCTAGAAACCTCATTTAGGAGGTTTGATCCAGGGCCAATTTCAACTCCAAACGGCAGGAGGAACCCTGCATGGAAGATGACCTGCGGAGACAAAGGCTACATTAGGATTATGAAACTGTTAACACTGGGATGTGCAGAGTGACCAAAACCTCTGGGCTCACCAGTGAATGGCACAGTGCAGATGTTGGCTGCACCACTCCAAGAGGAGTACATGTTGGAAGCTGCTCCCTGTTGGACTGAGCCTTCCAGAAGACTCTGGTAAAGGTACACCCATGAGTGACTATTTAAAGCAGAGTTCTGCAACATTTCCTTAGTTACTGCATTTGGCTGTGCTGACTTACAGACTGACATTCTGGTCAGGAAAAGGACCAACAGTCATTGGATCCCTTCAGGTGCACGTGGTTGTAGGAATGTGACACTTGGTACTCAGGTCCAGTGACCTGCTGGAGGCAGCCTCAAGGGGAACATCACTTTCACCTTTACAACAACAGACCTCAGAAAATTAGTGTGCAACACGGCTCGGCCATAGAGGAGCTCAACAACGTATATGGGCCTGTGACATGTGGACACACCAGCTCTACAGTTTGCTTACTCCTGCACCTAGACCTCATGCTCCATGAGAAGGTCTCAGTGCCAAATTCTAGCAGAATGCTACCCACAGCTGCAGTCCCACTGAAGCACCAGGACCAATATATAAAGCATCAGTTCTCAGAGCAATCCAGGGACAACCAGATCTAGAAAAAAACCAAAGGCTGTATTTGGATTAACTAGTTCCTCCAACTCCTTTCCTTGCCAATCCCCTTCTTACTCAAGAATGCGTCAGTCTGATAATTGCAACACCCACACCCCTATTACCATAAGAAAAAGAAGCAGGGTGGAAGCCCCTTATGTGCCCTTTTGAAGTCCATTGCTGATCCCCTAGCCATAATAGGCCAGAGACAAACTATTTCCTCACTTGGTGACTCCATGACAGCCCTCCACAGACAGTCTGCAAAAGCCTTTTCCCTGCAACACACCAGAGCCAGCCTGCAGCAGTTCTATTCATAGAGCAAGAGAAAAAAATCTCATCATTGGAGGCTCCTAGGTGAGCAGCTACAGTAACCGATCCAAATGTTCCCCTTGTATTACACAATCAGTGAGAATGTGTGTTTCCATTTGCATTTTCACCCTTTCGCTTTCTGCATTTAGTAAACACTGGCAGAGTAAATGTTAAGATGTCAGCTCTCTCTTCTAGAATGTGATTGACATCCCTTAAGTGCTCCGGGCTTTTTATAACCGACATGACTGACAGATTTTAAGTGGAAGCAGTTCATGCAAGTTTCAGATGTTAGTTGTCTGCATGAATAAGGTGGAATATTGGCTTTTCTTGTATCCATCTAACGGTATTTCCTCCTGCGTTGGCAGCCGCTCTAAACCTTCCGTTGTTAAAAGAAAAAAAGAGCGTGTTCTCTGCTCTGCACATTTCTAAAGCTCTCAATCTAACAAAAGGCAAAGTAAACCAATGCCTGTATTTTAAGTTCTTGCATTTCAAAGCAGCACAGCACCACAACTCATTTCTCTTCATATCAGGCTTCGCTAAAAGATGGTGTCTTGTGCAGTAACATGCCTATTTAGCAATTTTCATGTACTCTGCACCAAAAACACTTTCAAGAAATCCAACATTATTATTATCATATCAATACATCCAATCAAAGCTGTTAGCAGCAATGTTACTTAGCCCAGTATACCTCTTGACCTGCCCCTCTAATAATTAAGGCAAACAGGTACCCTAAATATTATACAGAAAAATTAAGGTAAACACCAAAAAAACATACATGCTATTTCACAAATGAGACAATTAGCATCTACAGTTTTGCATTGCAAGTCCAAGCTCAGGTGAAAGACAAAATAGTGCATTTACTGCACAAACAATTGCAACAGACAAGCAATTTAAGTGCTGCTGATAAGCACATTCCAACCAATAGTGACTTGTAAAAATGTTGCTGACCATTCTTCCCAGGGAAGAGATTGAGGGATCTAACAGTGCTTATTTAGTGAAAAAGTTTTCCAGAACGGATATGAAATAGGAGTAGCTGAACAGCAACTGGGGTATCAAAAGTTGCAGAAATATTCTTCATCTCATGTACACTTTCACATTGAAGTACTTCAGTTTTTTACTTCTTCCATGCTGTGTAAACTCTGGAAAAGTTTTCAGGATGAGCACTTGAGTGTGACTCAATCAAAAATCTTTACTGTAAGGGTGGTGAGGCAGTGGCCCAGGTTGCCCAGAGAAGCTGTGGATGCCCCATCCCTGGAGGGATTCAAGGCCAGGCTGGATGAGGCTTTGAGCAACCTGGGCTAGTGGGGGGTGTCCCTGCCCATGACAGGGGGGTTGGAACTCAATGATCTCTAAGGTCCCTTCCAACTCAAACCATTCTGTGATTCTATGAAATTATCCTGTGTGTTCTGAATAAAGCCAGAGGATAGAGGCTCTACCTAAAGCTGGGCTACTCAGGAAAAGCACTTGGCCCCCCATGAGAAAGCTCAGGTGAGGGTGCACTCCCTCAACTCATTTTCCAACCCTGGCCCAACACCACTAACAGCCATCCGCCAAGAGAAAATGCCCAGGTACTGCCCACAGCAGGGAAGGTGCAGGCTGAGCCCCCAGCCCACGAGCCAACAACACAGACTCAGACTTTGCACCAAAGCAGCACCAGTCCCCAGAGGTTTTCTCCTCCAGGTGACGCAGCTGAATGATATGGGATACACAGCATGGTATAGAGAGACCTGCTCTTCAGTTCCCTAATAATTTCCCTTTGCTAAACTGCCCGTCAGCCTAGAAATAACCTTGGGTGCTTAGGAAAGTGAAGCTGCAGAGTCAGTGAAAACAGTCAGTGGGGCACTATTTAGATTTTACAATGCCATCAACATAAAATATATCTTGGGTAATTATTGAGATATTATTGAGCCTTTGCTTTCCTATGAAAGAGAAAACAGCTGTATATTAAGTGATATTCTACCTCACTTTCTTGGACAGAGTGCAAGATTTACATAGTTGCCTTTTCTTGTTCAGTTACACAACTTCAACCGTTTTTTTTAAAGGAATGCAACCATCACTTGTTAATGGTACAACATAATCTACCTCAGAGAGTAATACAATTTCCTCTTCTTTTCAGCTTCTCATTTTTCTTAACTTTAACGCAGCTGTGTAAGATTTTCCCCTCTCCAGAGGGCAGGCAATAATCAGGTTAGGTTGGTATCTTTATGACACTGCCTTAAAGTTCACTTAATTTTCTCTCCCATCTCACCCCTCCCCACCTTTAAGTCCCTTCCAATTCATTTTTTACTATTGAATGTCCCTAAAAAGAGAAACTGGACATGGATAAATCATTTTACCTCAAAACTTATCAGTGTGAAAAATAAACAAATGTCTGCCCAGCAAATGTAGAAAGTCTTTAGTATCAATGGTGTCCATTTATTTTCTTTCTTTTTATAAAGAACAAATTTCATCTTGAAAAAGATCAGAAAAGGGCCAGAATACTAGTTTTGTTTCCTTTACGAAAATAATTGAACTCACTTAATCCTGCTAAGATAAATACTTTTCCAAGTTTTGGAGATCAGTGCTTTATTTATACTGTATTTAGGTACTATAAACAGTTATTTTTTTTTATCTCCTCTGACTAATTGATCTGAGCATGTGCAGTAACATTGATTAATCTAAGCCACATTATCTCCTGGAAATGTTCTGGTTTTATCTATGTCTTTGAGGCTGCAAATTATACCCCAAAGAGAGATAGCAAAAGTTCTACAGAACTACAACTTGCTTTCTCAATTTTTCAAAACCTCAGGCTCCCCACAAACAAGTGACAGTAAAAAGAGGAAAAGATATGTCTGCAGTTGAGTGGGTTTTTTTCTAAAAAAAAAAAAGGAAAAAGAAAAAATAAAAAGGAAAAAGAAAAAATTTCCCACGGATAGCAGTGTTTCAGGTATCTACATGAAGTAACGTGAATTTAGGATATGTTAAGTCCCTTCCTCCTCAAGCCATTCACTTCAGCACTAATGTGCACCACCTGCATTTTCAGAGGCTAGAAAACCAGAATTAGGTTCTGACAGTATGTATTTGCTAAAATAACATATTCCTATATTTTACTTGCTATATTGGCAAAGATTTAGCCAGAGATCATTTATTACAGAACATTCCTCTTGGCATCTGCTAGACACATTGGACACTGCCAAGGTTAGCTATGCCAGAGTTTTCCCTGACTCCAATCTCTGTTCCAGGAGAATATTACTAATACAAGGAATATACACTTTGTGATGGGCATATAATGATTGTGGTGCAATCAGCAAACAAGATGCTCTTCTGAGATTTCTTCATTGTCCCCCCAGTACAATTCTCAAAGAAGTCCTAGGAAATATATCATGTGGCAAAAAAACTAAATCTAGATTTTCACAGAATTCTTAAATTTGCCCTAACAGAACTGCAGTTACAGGGAAGTCAGAGTAGGTCATTAGCAGAATGGGAATTCCTGAGCCATGAGATGGGAGAAGATAATGCTTTTCAAGTTCAGTCATGCTAGTTTCTAAAGTTGAGACTTTCACCTGGTCCATCAGCATATAATGAAGCAGCACAAGGTTCTAGCTAACACACTCAGCAAGAGGACAGCATCCAAATAAGTGTGGTATATATAAACAGAGTAAAAAAAAATTGTCCCTCTTTTGTGGTGAGTGCAGTATGCTTCCTTGCACCCCAAAGTATGTGACTTTGGAGGAATGCAGGTTTTTATAGCAGATAACTGACAGCTTGCCTGTATTCTGGAGAGACCATTTAGTTTTGTTCTGGTTTTTAACGATGGAATTCCTTTCATTCTTCAAACTGAGCTTTAACTGGTGTAATAAAGCCAGCAGATCAGACCACTTTCCAAACGGGCTGGAGACAAAGCTTCTTTCCCATCTTAAGTTTCCTGCATGAAGATCAGTTGACTACCGTTTGGTATTGTTCATAGGCAGTGACATTTCTGCATGATAGTGGGGTTACACAAAGGCTCTGTGTCCTCCCTGACTCTACTAGGAGACTGTTTGTAGGACTGGAATGAGTCTGCCTATTCTGAACTGCTTGGGGACTGCGGGAAGACATGAAGAATGTCTGCAGTGACTCAGATGGGCTTGCAGGGGCAGTTGGGACTAACCTTTTTTTGGCAAGTGCCTGGTGATGTGTTTAAGGTGCAGCAGGGATTAGGGAAAGGAATCTTATGTCAATAAGGGATGATGTGGAAAGTTCACTAATGGACACTGGTAATTTACAACCATAATAAGAAAGATGTTTTTTTTGCAGCCAGCTATGTTATGTAAAAGAGAAAGAACACAGATATAATTCAAGAAGGTATTAGAAAGCCCGGATTTCAAACCCCCATTTTCTATCGTGTTCCTGCTTCCCTGTTCTCTTCTGTTTTACATATCCCAGATCTGTTATATCTATAAAAAAAAGGAAATAGGTTAAAAATTCCTTTCCTTTAGGAAAAATTGAGTTAGCATAACGAAATAGTCTCTAGCTAGCCATAAACAGCTATAACAACTGCTGAGCTGGAACAGCTTCCTGATCTACTTTTCAAGGAACTCTTTCTTGAGCTGACATGTTTTAATGACAATATCTATGCTCAGAGCCTCTAGAACCTAGTTTTTAAGTGGTAGATAACTTAAGCTCTGTTGCATTTTGACACGTCTATGAATTATATACAATTAAAGCCCAGTAACTCAATGCAGTGATTAATACAAGCCTGAACTGTCTCTGTAGAGTCAAATTTTCTTTACAGTGCATCTCTATTAAAAAAGCCCTTGGTCTTGAAAGGAAAATTCCTGGGGAGCTCTCAATCCCCAGTTTATATGAACGAGACCAGGCACACACCTCCAAACTATAGGTCAAGGATGCCTGCAAAAGTCACACGAGTATCACTGCATCTGGTAACACTCAGCTCATCCTCAAATTTGCATTCAGAGCTATAAAATAAATTAATAAAAGGCTGTTCCTATCATTATCCTGTTGCTTAAGCCACAACAGTTGATCTAAGGACATGGAAAAATGCCTGGCTTGATAGTAAGATCTGTGTTGCCAGAAGCTAGCTTACACTTCCTAGGTACTCAAGCTGGTCTAGCAAAAGACATCAGAACTAAAAATCTTCTGATTTCTAACAGAAAATGAATGATAGGTGCAAAGGAGATGGACTATGTAAACAGAACACCAAAGCAGAGGGCTAAGAACAGAGCCAGCAGAGTAGGACAGAGTTAACAGACCCCATCTAGGGCCACAAGAAGAAAATCACCCGCTGTTCTGGATTAGCAGGAAGACCACAGTCTCACCAGGCAAAAGGCCAAGGGAAGTTTGGATCAGAACAAATGCGGTGAATTAGGTAACAGAAAATAGCTCCTTGGCCTAAGTATGGCAGAGAAGAAACCCTAACTGAAAATGCCTTCTTTGGTTAGACAGACAAACTTAGAAACCAAGCTAAGGAAGCATTTTGGTCTCAGCTTACTGCTGTCCCTGTGGGTAGCCCCATTTGTTTATTTTGCCGTGAACCTTCCAACATCCCCTTTGCACAAATCATCCGGCCTTCAAACTCTGGGGTACAGGCCTCTCTTCAACCACAGCTTGCCAGCTCCTTCATGAAGCTCCAGGCCTATTATATTTCAACTTACTTGTCGTAAAGCCTAAGGAGCTCATTCAATAGCTTCCTTCCACTCAAGAGTTACTGGGCTTTTAGTGCTTCCTCAGCCTTACTTAAAAGAGACTGTTATTGGAAAACCTAATGCATTCAATATGACAGGGCCGGGTTCACAAATCTGCTGCTCTGGTTTCTATTGACATTTAAAAACAATGTTAGTGACAAAAATGTAATTATTCCTAAATGATGGAAACAAGGAGCCGGGCGGACTGAATGAACTTGTTTTGAACCTCTATTCATTTCACTTCAGATTTTGGCAGGGAGTTTTGCTGGTTTCTATTTTATCCTAACCAGTTTATCCATGTTCCAGACTTTATATGTTCTGTGGCTGTAATGCTTTCCTGTGGAATTCACCCAATTGCCACAGAACTGTGCTGGAGAAACCCAGCATGCCTCTGAAAAATAAGAGAATTCTCTTGCATTCACATGTACAGACAGAGTTGAGAATACGCACTGAGCATATGCTGACATAGCTCACTCTCCATCATTTTTCAGGCTGCCTCCAATTGCAATTCTGAAAGGTGTGAGCTACCTCATCTATCTCAGCTGGAGGTGGAAGGATTCCCCTCTTCCAGTCTGCAGAATCTGCTGATTTGTACTGTGCCATGGAAATGTGGCATTTTTTTGCAGCCAAATTCTCTGTTTTCTTGAGATCTACTTTGTTTCCTTTCTCCCAACTTTTCTAAAATCCACCTATACAGTTGCTGCTTCTTCTCCAATTGCAGCGGGCACAAACTGAAATACAGGGAACCTTCCTGCCAACATGGAAGGGAGAAAAAGTTTATGAGATTTGTCTGGGAGGAGACACACAGATGTAGGAGCAGTGATGCGCTGCCAAGGAATCTGTGGGTCAGAGAGCTGTGTTCACATCATACTATGACCTCCACAAACAGCTGTCTTGGCTGGATTAATTTCTAGTCCTTCCTACCTCTCAAGTATGGCAAGGCAATGCTGAGATGCGTGACGATAACGTAGGGCACTTCATTGCCCATTTATGACTCCACACTGACCACTCACAATCCCTTTGTTTTACCACTGTTACGTATTGCTTTACACTCAGGTGGGATTTGTGTCAGACAGACTTAGCAATCTCAAATTTAGAAGCTTAGTATCAGCTATTAATCCAGGCTCCCCTTACAACAAATCAAAAGCAGCAGACATCTTAAAAGAACAAGACTTCACTTCCCAGAATAAGTATCTAAGACAGGTGGAATATATACAGCTCCAGAGACGGTTGTTGTGCATCTAGGTTTCTTTTTGTATCAGTGGAGAACAACTTTTAGTTACCAAAAATTGCTTAACAAACATTAATGAGTCACCATCACAAGCATCACAGTGGACCAAAGAAAATTCAAAATTCAAGGTATGCTTCATTAACAACTGGAAATGAAGGAAGTAAAGGAGGTATCAATCTTCAAAACCATTAAGAAATGAAAGCTACCTGTGAGATACTACGACAGCAGAAGTTCCCAAATTGAACGAAGCATGAAAATTGCTGGAGGAGTAGGATACAGGTGGGAGTCAGAATTTTTTTGCCTAATTTTGTCTCTGATGCTCTGAAATGACTCCAGCAAACCTTTTACACCCTTTCTTCATGCCTTCTCCTCCCCTCCCCCACATCTAATTCAGATCACAGTAACCTGTAAGATTTACCCCACAAGGATATAGATGGGCTTGAAGGTTTTTTTGAGATCCAAGATGGGGCTTAGGAATTACAGTTGTGAGCACCTGGGAGGTGACCAATAACACCTCTGACCAGTATTTCAAAGTCAGGAAGGGCAGTCTCCAGGCAGGGGCCCATGCAGCTGGAACTGAAGCCGTGTGTCCCCAGGCTAATCACTTCATGGAGCCTGGGACCTCTGTTCACTTCCAGACACGCATGTGGACTACCTGCAATACTGTGCTGTTAATCAATTCCTAAGTGCAAAACAAACAAAACCAAACTGTGTCCAGACTTCACACAGCTGCAACTTCTTCCACCTAAACCATAAAGGTCCAATAATCTCTTTGACCAGTAGGTACAAGCGTTCCAGGAGTAGTAAAATGCAAGAGCACCAAACTGCCTGAACGCTCAGCGACAACGCAGACAGGAATACATCCTTGAAGGATGCAGCCTCACCAAGAAATGATGCACCATGAGCTAGCCAGTCCCAGAGAGCATCAAAGATGAATGAAGGAAACACATATGGCTGCACAATTTACATTTCCCGCACATTCAAACCTCATCTGTATACAAAAAAATAATGTGAAAAATAAGGTAATTCATTTACTATAATAAACCACCACAATATGAAATGTTAGGTAACAGTGTCCTTGAACCAGACTAAAAGACTCATATATTTAAAGACTCCATTTGACTGCAAAGCTGTCAGCAGCATTAGTATTAACTAATGACAGCAGGAATTTCTTTCCATTCATGACAGGCTGTCATGTTTTCACTATCTGTGAAAAGCTGATGTAGTCAAGCCATGGGAAATATAAGAAAGTTCCTGGAATTAGCGACGGTGCATATGTTTCTAGGAAGGCTGAAGTATGAGAATTTTCACAGATGTGGGAACTTTTGATAGCATTCCAGTTGAAACAAATTTGTAGCAAACCCTGTGGAGAAGTTCATTCAACAGGATGAGCTAACCCAGAAAGCAGTCGTTTCTGGTAAATTGCATCCGTATGAGCAGCAGCTGGGAACTCAGTAAACAGCTCTGTTTTCTGGTTGTCAAAGAGCTGCTAAAGCAGATGTGAAACCCATCAAAAATAGGTTGCAAACAGAGAACATGCAAGGGAATGCATCAATATCAGAGTGGTCTGAAAATAAGGAATGCTGGATCATCTTTGCAGTGTTTATAAACCCGAAGTGTACCCAACATAGTGCTGCACCAACAGGCTGCTTTCTTATCCTTGTGACAGGACCTTCCCCAAACTGTACTGTCTGGGCAAATAAGGGTGCAGAGCTTTTGGCAGCTGAACTGTCAGACAGAAGAAAAGGTTCTAAATTGCACTCTGCTTTCCTTTGAATCAGGTTTTCTGAGAGAGGCTTTCATTCCTGTCTTTTTTTCTCCCAAACTCTATAATTAACCCAGACTGAGGTATCACAATGAGCCAAACACGGCATTTGCCACTACAAACAGATTACAAGCTCACTCTGTGTTCGATAGGCAGCCTTCCCGCAATAGCCATTCTTTCATGGACAGGAATTGGGGCCAACATAGTGATTACATTCCTTTTTTTTTTTCTTCCCTTTTTAAAAGCCCATGGGACCCAATTCCTTGGAATTCCCCCATATGGAGATTCACTTGGATCTAACTTCTAGGACTCTTGCAGTACTTAAGACACTTAACTTCCTTTATTACCAGGCATACAAAGGAATAAGATTCAACACTAAAGGGTGCAGGTTAAGAAAAAATAACGTACTTGGGTTATAACATGAATAAACAAAGAACCTACGCGTCCTGTCATTCCCCTGGCAAGCCTCCATGGCTGGCCTTCACAGCACAGGTGTGAGACTGTCTTTGGCCAAATGCCTTTGACAAGCTGAGTCTAAGCCCCATTGCCTGAAGCAGGCTCAAATACTTCCCACGTCAGGTGGTTGCAAGGTGAGGACAGACACTCTCCCGCATCTGGTTGCTTCTACTTCCATTACAACATTGGGTTTTACCTCTCCAAGACCTAGTGACATTGTATAATTAAGTATTAATAAAAAGGGACCAATCAGACAAAAAAACCAAGCAATTGGTACAGTCAGTCTATATGTATTAAGGTCAAGTTATATGTTTAACTGAGAAAACAGGTCTTCAGTAAGTATTTGGCAACTATACCCCTTCCTTCAAGCAGTAGTGCCTCAAGTAGTAGTGACTCAAGTAGTAGTGTTTAACTGAGAAACACTGAAGAGTCTTCACATTACTGATGTTTCAAACCAGCAACCAGTCTTCCAGAACTTGTTTTCTCTCCTTTAGAGGAAGGGGTGTGGGGAAAGCCCGTATCCAACTTAAAAGAAACCCTTTGTGGCTTGCATTCAGTTGGAAGCCTTTGCTGAGGCAAATTTATGTTCATTTTAACATGGATTTCTTGCAACCCAGAATCTAAGGTGAAACATGGTAGCTGATTTCACATTAAAACTGCTAAGATAACTATTCAATAACTATTATTATGTTTACATGACAATGCTTGAAGGTGCTTTTTTTAAGCTAGCAGGCTTTTATTACTATTGTTCACCTAAAAAACCCTCAAAAATACTCGTATTTCCTACAGCTACAGGTGTGCATCTCAGAGGTTGAAGCATGATGCTGCACTATGCTCTGTTGAAGAACAGTTTCTAGAAAAGGAGGCTGCAGAGAGAGAGGAGAAAGCTGTTACTTTCCTATGAGGACATAAAAGGATTGTTTCATTCTTTCAGAGGAAGTCAGGCTACACACTTCCACTTGGTTCTTGGCCAGGTTGTTCCTTCCCCTCCTCATGAGGCAGCACGTTAAATGCATTTGGCTGCTGTTCTTTGACTGCTGGGGGTGCTTTCATTCCAGTGGCGATGCAAGATGGATAGGAGGACAGGAGCCAATTTAAACTTTTGCTGACAAACCATTTCAGAAGATATATTCTGTCCCTACAGGTTGCAGTTCACATGTAAGCTCTCGCTTCCAAAAACAGAGGAACGGGCATTTTTACCAAGCAAATATAATGCAGACAAATTAGATGGTAACTATTTCAGAAAACTTGGCAGAAGTTCAGTTTATGCGAGGCTTTCCATATGTTCCATATTTGCAGAATAAAGATGAAAACTCTGATCTTTGTAGTTTGAACTTGTCTATTTGGTTTACTGTTCCTTTTTGGCCTGAACAGAACTTTTACATATACAAATTGATTTAATCCAGCAAACCCAAATAAATCTTAGTGGAAACATGGGACTGTCCACTCTCAAGGTCTGGCTCAGAATTTGGGGCTTCTGACATTTGAACTCTGGTTTCTCAAGTTGCTTTGAGACTCACTTGGACTGGACTCAAAATTAATTCCATAAAGTCCTTCCCTGGATTTTTTTGTTGATTTAGTGACAGAGAAATCCTTCCTCAAAAGACAACTCATCAACCGTTAGTCATCAGATCCTCAGTTACAGTTGGGCACCAAGTTACCTTTTGTACTGTAATCTGTTGATAGATTGTTTAAACTGGTGCTTACCCCAGATTTCCACTAGCTGCAGCATGTTTTGAAAATTTGGAATAGCTTACTTCAACTTGCCTGCAATGATCTGTGTAAGTCTGGTAGGAAGCATAAGGAAGCGAATGATTAATCACATTCTTCCCAGTAATTTAGAAGTGCTGATGAATGCCAGGAAACATCGTAATAAGTACTGAAAAAAAAAAAGGCAGCAATACACTGGAAGCCTTACTGTTGCTTTCAATAGAGGCACCAAAGTAATTAAGTCTACTAATTAGACATTACCTTTTTAAAAAAATAAATAACAATAGATACATTCCATGCACTGTCCACATTTCTGTGCAAAAGTCATAAGCTGAGCACATATGACTAGAGCATACAATCATTCCTCATCACAGCAGCCCCAGCTCTATCTCAAAAATTATAATGAACACACACATACACAGAGCCAGACAATTTCACTTCAATAGACGTCTTTCAGCCTCTCATTTACCAAACAGCTCTGTACTTCCAATGTTTACGTTGGTTAATTTCTGCTTTTCACTGTCATCTTGAACTAGGAGACTGTGTGAACCGCACCACAGAATAAAGCTGGTGCTTTACACAATCTTTTGGACAGATCAGAGTGGAAGTTATACCTTTGCACATTGGGGAAAAAAACCACACCACGTGTTTAATTCAATTATTTTGAAAATGTTAAGCTATTAATTATGTACACCAAGAAGCTGTGAATTAAGGTTGAAGATTTTATCTGAAAAAATTCAAAGAGATTTTGTTTCTCTGTTCACTTATATTAATTTCAGCCCTGTATTTTCTAGAATTGCTTGGAGTAATGGCTATACAGTCTTCTGTCCAATGTGGATTGTAGATTTCCATGAATCTGAACAAACTGAGTTTTAGATTTTATGCTTTAGAGAGCTAACAGGAAAATGCAAGCTAGAGCCTCAGAAGAAAAATGCATTTTTTTTCTTCTTCACAAATGCTCAAAACTAAGTAGGAAAGCTCTGTTGTTACCCTCTCTGGTGTCTGTGGTCTTGTATAGTGGCAGTATAAAAAAGAGACATAGCAAAACCCTTCTTTAAGGCAAATTGTATTTCAGTCTACTGTATTTAAAGCTTCCATCAGAACACTTGGAAACTAGTAGGCAAACTGGTAACATTTCTCTACAAAAATTCTGGCAAACGGGAGGAAAAAAGTGTCAAGAAGGACAATTATTACTATTATTTTCATTCCAAAGTGTCCCTAATTGAAAATATTACAAACATCCATGTTTACAGAAGGAAGTTCAGCATATCCAACTGCATTAGCTGCAGAACTGAAGCCCACAAGGTCTAGAGGTAAAACGTAAATTTGACAGATGACATTCACTTAGGGCTCACTTGTACGGGCAGAATGCCAAAGGACCATATAACCATGGTGTTGAAAGGCATTTAGCTTGAGATATTTATACCTGTCCCATGTAGCAGTCACACAGTGGGTCAGTGTTCAAGAGGAATAAGCATCCAATGAGCAACTAGTAAACCTGCCATCATTTCAGAAGCAGAAAACAGAAAAGGATCAAAGAAATAACCTTTTTTAACTAGAAACTACAAGTTTAGTCAAATTGCATTTGAAGTCATAAATTAAGAAATGATTCAGAGTTCTGTCAAATTTATTGTCATATCTGAATGGGGTACTAAGACCCTGCAAAAGGAAACCAGTTAAAACTAAGTTTATTGTGAAAGTCATGACCTGCGGGTAGCAGGGCTGCTGTGTGATGTTAGCAACCATCAGATTTGCTGAAGCTCAGCATCAGGGACAAAGGAGTACCTACCCCACTGGACAATGGGGTGCCCTGTGTGTGTCCATCCCTGCATGAGTTTGCAGAAGATGAAAGAAACCTCAAAGAGGAATGGGGGAAAAAGTACCCTCTTCTTTATACTGTGACAACAGATCTATACACACACACACACATATATATATTATATAAACTTGTTTCGTTCTTATCCCTCTCCATTACTTACTAAAACATTGTGGTTGAGGAAGATGACCAGGCAAAAAGTGAGCATGACATTGAGGAAGTAATTCTGTTTTGGAACAATCAAGCATCCATATTTTTTTTTCCTTCCCCTGCACACCACTGTTGCTCTTCAGTGGCACCTTTACAGGGCAACTTCCAGCCTTTGTCCTCGAGATTAAGCGCAAAAAGACTCAATTTGGGGAGTCTGAATAAAATCCAGGGGTAATAACAAGCCATTTCCCCACTGCAGGATCTGCATTTACAATTACTAAAACCCAGAATAAAGCAGAAGGTAAAAGCGATTATGCTGTGAGAATGTAACAGGCAGATGTGTCACTACTCAGAATGTCTCCAGACACAGAAGATTTTTAAGCTGCAGATAAAATTAAAGATGAAGTGTCATGCCTTGTGGGCTACAAAAGAAATCATCCAAATGGCTGGGATGCTCTGAACAACACCACAGGGCTTAGCATGTTCCCATGCGATCTTCTAAGTGCAAACGGGGAGACGGACAATTGCGTACATTGCTTCATCCTGCATCTGCTGTAATGTTCTCACAACCACAGAACTGGACGAAAAAAATACCAATTATATATTGAGGGGACAGACCAGAAAGCACATTTGCAATTGTCCCATGAGACATTTAACTCAGCCTGGGAGTTGTAGGTTGGGCTGCTTACTGCCTTCTCATGTCCTCTGGCTTCAGCAACAACCTATTACCAACATCCTTCCACACTGCACATCCTTGAGAGCTCCCCAGGAACCAAGGGGCTCTGCGCAAGCTGAAGAGAGCAGCTAGCAAACGAGGTCCACCTTCCCCCCAGAGAGAGAGCACGGCAAGGCTATCTATACACACAGAAGTGATGGATGAACATTCATAGCTGCCAGCCTCCCCTTTTCTGTTACTGGTGCATAACAGATTTACATACTGGTTGTTCTGTCCCAAAAGAACAGGAGTGACTCATCAGAATACCCTAAAATCCAGTTACAACCCAAATAATGTCCCCATCATCATCAGCCCTGTGCAAGGCAAGGTAGACACACCAACTTAACATCCACTGACCCTAAACGAGGGAACTTACTTCCCCCTCACAGTGCACGGATGCTTCGGTTTCACGAGAGACACATGATCAACAGTACCAACTGAAGGATCTGTAAGCAGCAGCATTTTGAACACTCAGCCTGGACTGTGGGGACCTGAATAACCTGAAGCATGCCCACCGAGACGCAAGTGCTCATACTGCTTACAAAAGAAGTGAATGCCAGAGAAAGCAGCACATAAAATAGTACATGTTATCATAACCTTTGCTATGAGAAATCTTGTTGAAACTTAAATCAAGGCAGAAGAAAAAAAAAAGAAATCAGGATTTCCTTTTTAATGTGCTAGAGACAGCCTTGTTCAAGCCCTAAGCAACACTTTATGGCACATAAGGGATATAGATTCACTTTAATTTTATTAGGTAGTTACTTGAAATAAGGTGATTGAGGAAGAGGTTTTATCTAGGGATAATAAGCTCAGCTATTTTTCCTTCCAATATAAAATGTTGCTGTAAGGATGCCAGCTGGAAAAACACTACGCTATAATAAATGTAGAAATGCTCCCAATGATTTTGTAAGTGCGTGCTGCAGGCATTCAGAGGTGATACCATCACTACATGTCACGCTGGCAACTACGTGGTACTCACATCCACTTTGGTGCAGAAAACTACAAAACATGTAGCTAAATTAGAGGGAATATAGAAAGCAGAAGTAAGACTGAAAGGGTTTGGAAAATATTAGTGAAAAGGAAAGATTAAAGCAATTGTTTGTTTACAAAGAAGTGATGAGAGACTATAATAGGTTTTCAAGATTGAAAAGGTTGCATTTTTTAAACAAAGGCAGACTTTACATGACCCTTTGTTCATGTACTACCTTGAATGTAATTTTCAGTAGAGAGGATTTAGTTAAATAGTAGGGGGAAAGTCTAACTGCAGGTACAATTGAACAGTAGGCTCAGCTGTTCAGGGGGTCACAGTATCCTTCCCACTGGAGGGTTTTCAGTTAGCAGTCCACCTGTCAGGACAGTTTAAGTACAGATCCTGCCTAAAAGCTGGGTGATGTACAGGATAACTTCCTGAAGGGCACCCTGGTCTTGTGTTCCAGCAGTGCTTCATAACTTGGACAGATGCCAAACTGGCAATTATCCTCCAGGTCCTTATTTCTCCTCTTTAGAAAGCAAGACTCTGGACCATTCAGGCTGCACTAGCAGGTAGTGCTCCCAGTGCCCAAGCACCAGGATAAAACAAACCCACTCACAAAACAAGGGGCATTACTCAATGCACTCACTTTTGCCTCTGCCACACGCTGCAGCCCAAGTGACACAGCATCACCTCGAGGTGGGAGCCCACCCATGCCAGCCACCACTTTGCGTCTCTGTGAGCATGGACATCGTAAACAGGAAAAGCAGCAAGGGACCAAGGGAGTTGGGACCCAACTCAAGGGAGCATCAGGCCCCTCCACCCCAGACCTGGCTTTTCCTCTGAGGAACTGACAGGCTGGTACAGCCTCCCCACTCTTGGACTCCTGGAAGAGTGATTTTCAAACCATATTCCACCATTAAAGCTTAAAGCTTTAATTTAATAGACTAATTACAAAGTGTTATCATCATCTGCTGGGACCTGTTGCTGGAAAGCAATTTTGTCTGTATCAGAACACAAGGAAAATCCATGTAACAAAGTTAACACCAGGTAGTCAAAATGAATATTTCATTGTGAAGCTTCAACTCTATTTATACCTAATTTGAATCTTATAGTAATTGAGATTCAGCTCAGGCTGATTTTTCATCTTTGTTTAGAATTTACACATATTTGAAAGCTATCAGGTGCTCACTTCTGCTCTAGAAACATTCCCACACCTCCCTGCACTGTCTCTTTAGCAAGAACTATCACTGCTTGGTTTCTTTGTTGAAACTCAGCATATAGAACCACCTGCTTGGCACAGTGGCAGGGAGGAAGCTTGGTCAGTTTGGTGCTGAAGGCATTTCTCTTCCCCCAGGTCACCTTGCAGGCCAGTCTGATCTTGCAGGTAGATGTCCATTAAGGACTCCCGTGGGGCTGGAGGTATGAGTCTACCAATAAAATTTGAACATGATCATCATTCCCATTACACAAGAGTATAGCTTTCCACAATTTAATTTAGCTGTTCAAACAAGCACAAACCTCACAGAATGTTTGCCCTCTGATTACTCCAGAGATGGTTCAGTGATACCAACTTCTTAACAGATATTCAAGGACAGCAGAATAAAACAATACAAAAAGCTCTATTAATTTCCAAATTCCAAGCTGTAGGAGGTCACTCAGTTGAGGAAAAAAGTTACTTATTACCATCCCTACACGAAGAGAAGGAAACACACACAAACCCTAGAAGTTCACTCTGAATGGCAGAGGGAACTGCAAACACCAGATGGTTCCAGCTTCCCTCTCTGGCAGCATCTTTGTCTAACCAAACCTAGTCCCCCCTTCACCATCCTCACTCCCATAGGTCCAAGATTCATGAAAACATATCTGGAATATCTATTTATTTAGTTTAGGAAAATGAGAGGTTCTTCAAAAGAGCTCATGCTTCCAGTTTAAATTTTCTAGCTAATACAGTCCTTTTTCATGGTCATGACCATATCAAGCTAGGCTGCCTATCTAACCCCTTATGTGACCCATTCTAATGGAGTACGGGGGGTCCTGTTCCCCTCCAGAGCATCACATGAGAACCAGGGAGCCTCCTTACATCTGTGAGGTAGGAGATTTCAGCTTGCGTTTTCATGCTTTCAGCACTGCAGCTGCAACCCCCCTTTTTGCAAGTTCACTTCTTACACACACTGTAACAAACCCACCTCATCTCTAGTTTTCAAGATATTCCCAAAGAACATGTGTTTGAGAATCTGCCTACATACAACTTAATCATGATTTAACCTATTTAAGAACAACTGTACCCTGCCATTTCACAAATCTGATTTACTTTGCATCTTTTCTGCTGAGTGCTACCTGCATGCCTACCATAATAAAAGGATCCTCTCTAAGGGCAGAACCAACCAAAGGCTGTTCACAGACAAACTGATCTGAGAAAGAAGATACACCCTTCCTTTTGGCGTTCACTCGTAATCTTTAACAAGCACTCAGAAGTGGTAAGAAAGCTAAGACAAGGAAAAACATCCAGATGTACCACATAGCCTGGATCTGTGTATTTCTAGTGCTCCCAAGAAACTCATTCTGAAAACCTCAGAGCCTGGGGGTTTACTTGCTTTCACTACCATCTGTCTACGAAGAACTGTAAGTACAGAGTGGCCACCTCCTTGTAGCTCTGAAGGAAGTTGCACTTAAGCAACTAGGAGATCCTCACTACATCAGCACTATTACTGGGAGCCTAAAAAAAACCTATGCACCCAGGGAAAAACTAGACCTGCAGCCTGGGCAGATGTGAGAAGTTAAAAAATACAATGGCACAATACATGAAACAAAATTATGGCAGCTTGATCAACACCCAGACAGGAGTAACTACACCAGGACTTCAAAGGGTAAAGAAATGGCAACACATGAATGACCAACAGATCTCCTTTCGCTAACTAAAGTCAAGTCCCACCAAGGTCAGTCTGACACAGAGAAGGCAGAGCTGTCTTGACACTCAGTGCTAGAGACCCTACAGCATTACTTCATCTCCAAGTTTTCAATAAATGAGAAAACTCCAGGCACATAGCTGTCAACTTTTTACAATTTATACACCTCAGCATTTTCTAGCAGGGGTGCTGACTCCTGCAGAGTAGATTTAAGTCCCGTGGCAAGAATCTTGCTTCTCTTATTTACATTTAGCAGACCCTTCTGAAATCACCCCAGACCTTCAGAAGTCCATGGATCACACATTAAATACTTTCCCAGCATGAGTATATGCTTCATAGCCTGGAAAACCTAGGACAACCAGGCAGGCAGCCAGAGTCAGTCTTTGGATTTTTTTTTTTTTTTGTGACTGACATGATTTAACTGTATCCCTTTTACTTATTTATACAAGGTGCTCTTGTGACAGAACAGGGAGGATTTATACAGAGATGTAAAGTATCCCCATCACCTGTATCACTCTGGCATAGTGCCCTGCAGAAAGCACCACAGCCTATGCTGCTCTGAATCCTCTGCTAGCAGTAGGCTGACAGTTAGTGCAGAACATACCCCAGGTAGTATATTGACGTGATATTCATAGATGATGCTTAGGAGGTGTTGTACTACAATTCTACATATGAATCTTCACTGTCATGGATGCTACTCATCCATGTTTGAATTAGTATATCAATATTTATGCCTGTATGTCTGAATATGAAATGCAGACACATGTATATAATATTTACCTAAGTACATACTGCTTTAGGAGAGCTATTAACAGGTAAGTGAAACAATTAAAGTTTACGCCCATGTCTCAGGCTGTTCACATTCACTTAAGGACCATGCTGTGAGAAGCAGTTACACAGACTGAAGTACATGCCCTCATTATTCTAGCTGGAGCCCAGTCTGTACTTGCGCCCATCCCAGTGCCCCACAGAACTTTTGTTCTCCTGCTCCACAGGCCCATACTGAAGCTACTTCCCAACTCTTTATTGCAGGGATTTGTGTGACAAGGAAGGGACAAACCAGGTTCTTCTACGTTCTGCACAACATAGAACAGCAGCTGTCCTTTTTTTCCCCCAGACATAGAGTAGTTTGTGATGGCATTAAGATAGAGACATACCCATGAATGTCAAACAATGTGAACTGTCACTGCTTTCATTAAGCTACAAGATACTTGTGTGAGGCATGTCTCAGAAGTAACAACACTTCAAAAAGAAAAAAAAACCAAACAATTCTAATACTGTAACAGCTTCCTTCCATCTTCAGGTCCTGTTCATAGCAGCCAGTCCCTTGAAGACAGGATAACTGGATTTCTCTAGACACCACTCTGCAGTCCACTGCTTTCCTTCGCTCTGACAGCACTGTTCCCTCTCCAGGTATTCCCAAAGCACCTTGTGTGCTTTCTGGCTGAGCAGCTTGTCCTCACAGAGAGGACAGCCAGACAGAACAGCTTTCTCCTTCCCTCTACTGGGGCACATTACTCAGCAATATCCCTTGGCTGAAGACAGCAGCCTTACAGCCAAACACCGATTTACGTAAGACTTGGCTAATAGCTTGAAATAGCTTTTTGCTTGAGAAGTTCCTTAAAAAGGTACTAAAAAAAGCTATATCTTAACTCCTACCTGCTCAGCAGAATAATACCAAAACACAAATTCTGTTCAGGAACCAATCATGTTGCTGCTGCAGACAGAACCAGAGCCTTTTTGGGGGAAAAGACAGCAGCTCTTCCCAAAGGGAAGGCAGTTCCTGGTCAACATACTGGAGCAGAGACTTCTCACACACACGTTCTCCATACATACAGCTCAGCTGGGAGATTGGAAAGAGGCCCTGAGAAATACCCCTGACAAACCATGAGGTGACGAGTCACAGTTTCTAAAGCACACACAGAACTACTGCCAACTTTTTTTGTTTGGTTAGTCATCTTAAATGTTCCAGGATTAAGTAATTTTGAGTTAGGCAAGCAAAGCACACTTGAACATTTACTAATTACCCAGCTAATTTGTACCTTGTTCACAAACAAAAGCAGCTCTCTCCCACTACAGGAATCTCTCATGCATTTAAAGATTAATACACTGAAGATATGACCTGCTATTTTCAGGACCACAAATCCCAAACTCTGACTTGGATGAAAGAAAGGTCCCTCAGAACCTGCCCCCAGCCTCAGCAGAGAGACTCCAAGGCTGCACAGAGGAATTCTTTCAGTCTCTCCCTGGTTTCTCCATTCAGAACCCAGTCCCTGAAGATTTGCCAATACAGGTCAATACAACTAAACACGGTGCTCCTTGTTTAGTTAGTGCTGATCAGGCAATAGAAAGAACCTGTAAAACTAGCAAGAGGACATACTAAAAGCTCTCTAAATGCCAAACATCCAGCCTGTATTACAATTTCTTTAGCTATAACCCCATGGCTACATCTGTAGTGTGGTTGTTGTGTCTGTGCATGTATGCTAGTCACAACAGGCTAAGATCGAGATATATTGCAGCCCTCCCATACACCCACCCTTCATTTCTTGGGTAGAAAACTCTTGTGCACAGGTGGGAGAGAAGCCATGCTCATCCCAGTTGGAGGCTGTGCACCAGAGGACAATTCCTACAGGCCAGAGCCTTGGCATTCAGGAAGAGTAATGGTCACCAAATGCTTTCTTTGGCCTGGGATTCCTCAAATGCTGCACTAGTCCCTGAAAATATTGTGACCAGCAGCATAGAAAGTACTGAATAAGGAATACAGTGCGACTATAAGTAGAGAAGCTCCCAGGGCCAGGAGCAATGGGAGATACCACTTCTTACATGTGAAATAAGTGATGGTGTGAGTCAGGAAGAAAGCAGTGACAAAAGACATGAGATCAGGAGAATTCCTTCTTGAACAAAAGGAGGGAAAAGTAGCCCAGAGGTGTGTGAACCCTGGAAAAAGCAGGGGTGGGAAATCTGGTTTACCGCTCTCCTCCATAACCCCTCATAATCCCTAAAATAGCAGGGACACTAAAGCAACTAAGAAAAAAATCCTGCTATTTAACATAAACTGAAGTAGGGCTGTACTCTCTGGTGGTGTCAAATGTGCAGATACAGACAGGTTTTCCTCTGCTGGGTGTTAGCAAACACCCTTTTCTCCCCCAGGTCTTGAGCAGGAGACAGCTCCCAGCCTCCTATCATCACAGATACTTTGCCTATCATCTAATTTTCAAGAAGCAAACAAAATCTAAGTCTGCCCTCCTCTGGGTAAAGAATGGGGTGTGATACACACACATCAGACTCTTTGCCACAAGAATGCTTCTTAATGACATTTTGTGTCAGACACCATCACCACAGGTTGCTTCCTCTGTATCTTGGAAGAGACCAGCTACAAGGGAAACATTTGCCCTCAGTTTTCAGACAAGCAGCTTGTCTCTGGGCTATCAGTCTGCTCTGAAGCTTCAAGATAGTGATGGAAAGGGGGAAAAAAAAGCCCTCCAAGACTCTCCCATGCTAATTTTAATACACAGTATGCTAGCTGGTAGGCTGGTCTTTTTTACCAGAAGAGACTGACCAGGATCCACAGTAGCACAGGCAAGGACATGCATGTGTTCTGCCACCTATAAATAGGCTATCCACTTAAAAACACAACTCAAACAGCCAGCTGTTAACAGCTAGACCACAGAGCCTAGACAGTTGTTGCTTACTAAATAAATCTGTGCAACCTACTTGTGCTTCAGCTGGCAAATGCTGTACAGATTAATGCTTGATGAGAAGTGACAATATTAACATGATCTCTGAAGAGGCAGGAGTGAAACATGCTAAACATGAAAACACACTTTGAACTGATGTTCAGCAGAGTTGCAAGCAGGGCTTTCCAAAAACAAGCATTTTTTTCTTACAGCTGCCACTGACAGTTTTGGCAAGAACAGCAAGGCCTGGCAAAGAGAGGAAGGCTACCTCCACGCTTAGGGGCTTGTCTTTGGCCTCAAGAAAAAGCAGGTTTCAGTACTATCACCATCACAGGTTTCCTATGTGGTTAGCTGCCCAGCTCTGTGCTAGAGATTCAGCAGTTCCCTACCTACAGGAGTATTCCAAGGATGAACATTTTGAAGACAGGACAAGCCAGATTCTTCTTCTAGCCCTAGATAGGGTCATTGCAGAGCAGAGTTGGGTCAGGGAACAGGAATGCAGACAAAAATTTGTGTTATGCTAAGCTCAGCTCAGCCAAGTCTAACACTTGTAAAGGCCCAGCCCCAAGTGAGTAGGGACTCTACTAAAGAAGAAAGTTTGATTGGGTCATGGAAGAGCCAGTACTTCTGCAAAACTGTTTCTGCTTGGTACAGACCACTGCCAGGTCCCCACCAGTACTCCAGTGCCTTTGTGACATTCCAAGTCCCAAGCATTGACATAACTTTGCAAAGCAGGACAAAGATCCACAAGGCCAAACCAGCCTGATTTCCCAAACTAAAAAAAAACCAACAACCCATCCAAAAAAAACCATTTCCTTCAGTCAAAACATCTGAACCCTGTCTTAAGGCTGATTTTATTGAACATTTGGTCCAAAAGGCCAAGCAAGGTTACCCTTGTGCTGCCAAGCACCTTACACAACAGGGCCCCTCTAACTTTCTGCCAAGACCGTGCCATGTCTTGTGCCCTGTGACAAACTGGCAGTTGACACCTGCTGACTTGATTTCACTTCTGTGCTTAAGCTGCTGTTCTGTCTAGCCTGTATCACCTGTGCCAGAATGCTTGCACCCTGGCAGGCAAGTTAAAGTGTTTGAATCAGCTACACAACACAAGTCCTTCATCACATAAAATAGTTTTGACACCAGAATATCCATGTAAATACAATACAGCATAACCTTCCCAACTTCTTCCTCTTTTTTTTTTTTTTTAATTAGGGTGGGTAGCAAGAAGGAAAGCAGATCTTTACAGCTCAGTAATTAAAGCCCTGGGATATTTTCCACTACATATGCCAGCATATATTACAGTCTCAGACCAGTCAAAATGCAACAACTTCCTAGACTTCAGAAGCAAGACTCTGCTTTAGGTAAGCAAAAGCAGAATTATGCTGACAATTTGGAAAGACCAATTATTACAGAAAGAAAACAAAAAAATTCATCCACATCCAGAATGACCCAACAAAAAGCTTAAAACTCTCAAACAGGCACTGCTGAATTTAGCCATGGTAAATCCAAATTGTCACCCTTCCTTTTCCACCTTGGTTTCAACCAGAGGTCTCTGCTCCTGTAACAGGAATGTCAAAAATATTGTTCTTGTATGTAGTCTTCACGGGCAGCTTATGGCGAAATGTTGGCTGTACACAAGTATGTAATGCTGTAAAAGATCACAGCAAAACCTGCCACATTTTACCTGTCAGATTCCTTAGAGAAAACTACATGGGCCCACTTTGACATTTATTCTAGCGCTATTATTATATTAAAGGCCCTCAAACTTTGAGAGACAGAGGGTCTTTCCTCTTGCACCACCCAGCATACACAGCCTCTGACTAATGGCAAATTGTGTGGTAAAGGTTTGTATAAAACAACAAACTGCATTAAAAGCTTGAAATTCCTTTCAGAGGAAGCTAAATATAAGTCAATACATCTCAGAAGAGCATGGGGGCAGGGGAGGTAATTGATGGTTGAAGGCCAGAGGGCACTTTTTTACTCCGAGTGGCTGCAGAGGCTCTCACCTGGGAACTGCTTTCATAGAATCATAGAATGGTTTGGGTTGGAAAGGACCTTAAAGATCATCAAGTTCCAACCCCCTGCCATGGGCAGGGACACCCTCCACTAGCCCAGGTTGCTCAAAGCCTCATCCAGCCTGGCCTTGAACCCCTCCAGGGATGGGGCATCCACAACCTCCCTGGGCAAT
>VZTO01010485.1:1469-14915 GCA_013400615.1 Syrrhaptes paradoxus | reverse complement strand
TCTTGCCCACCTCCAGCCTACTTACTGAGCTTGGGGAGAAACAGAATAAACGTTGAAACTGTGCAAACGCTGTTCAGCAGTGGCTGAACATCGGTGCATTATCAGCACTTTTTAAGCCACAAATCCAAAGCATAGCACCACAACACGGCTAAACAGATATCTCCCTCCCAGCCAGACCCAGTATGCTAATGTTGACCAAGTATTATTTGCAAAGATAAAAAAAGTTGTGCATTGTAAAGTACTTCTAATGATGAACCCTTTTATGGCAGCTTCTACCAGGTTGGTTAGGCTGCTTGCATCAGAAAAAAAGCTTAGCGTCCCAGACCAAGAGGAAGGTAGCCATTGGCTTACCGATAGATCTTACGCATTTTCCCTCCTTGTTCATGAGATTTGTGTGTCACATGGAAAATTAAAAGGAAGGAAACGTTTAAGAATACATTTATTTAGTAAATAACATATTTAATTGCTAGCAAACATGACAATTTTGAAGACCAAAAAGAAATGAGATAAGATAGGATTTATGCACTGACTTTTAGTAACAACTTTCCTGTTAATCTTGGAAAAACTAAAGGGTTTTGCAGTATGAAATATGCATTTATTGTGATATTATTATTCCAGGTGAAATATATTAGATTTGAAGGATGACAATTGCATATTTAATATATTTTTTTACATCTAATATATATTGTTTATAGTTTAGACTTTGTCAGTTGTAACAAGACTCTCACCAAAACTGAAAAATGTAATTGCTTGAAAATTTTCAACATCTCAGTTCGTTAGAGACTATAATTTTCAGTGGAAATCAACTAACTTGAAACATACTGTAGTTGTGAACTTAAACCAAGACAATGTCATCATAAATTCCAAGCAGGCTGTAGAAAAGCATATGGTTCAGTAAGTACAATAAACCTTCCTGCAGAAATCATACACATAAACCAGATCTCCATCTGAAGTAGTAACAAAGATTATAAAGGCAGCCCTTGAATAGGTATCCCTCACTGTAATGAAACAAGTTTCAGTTGAAAACTAAAAGATTAAAGAACCACAACAAAAAAGTTTCCCAAAGTCATATCATTTATAACTACACCAGTTTCCAGATGCAAAAAAGCTCAGCTGTTTCTACTGTGAGCTCACAATTCAAACCATGTCTTTCACTGATCTACAGAACTCCTTCAGTTTGACTTTTGTTATAGTTCTGCCTAAGTATTAGTAAAGTCCAGTCACCTTCATTAGAACTGCTCGTATGTAGAGGAAGTCAGTATGCAGCAGTTTACAGTACCGAGACCTTATCTTTCTGCTCAAATGTATGTCTTTCAAATCTCTTTTCATCTTTTGTATTTGATGTGCATGAAGATTAACAAAATACAGTAAATAGCAGCATTATAAACCTCTTCATTTTATGATAGTAAAATAAAACATTTGATGTGCATTTGAAATTCTACATAGAGAGTAAAAGAAAACAAACAAAAAAACCCCTAGCTGCATTGAGAACTTCATATTATTTGTTTTGAAATCAAAGGGAACTTCATGCTGACTGCAACAGCAGTGTCATAATTATTCTTAATATCCATAAACAAAGAAAAAAGAAGAACATATGATTGACTGTGTAGAGTAAGTAAACTGGTCCTTTCTGGGCAAAAAGGAGTTCCCAAGTTGGGGAATAGCCCTGCCAAACATTCTGTTCTCTCATGATTTGAACTTCGGAACATTTGATCACTCGCTGCCCTCGAACTAGTAACAGTCACTTAACAACAACAAACGTGATTGTATAGTTTATTAAGTCCTTATGCTCCTTGGATTAGGAAATGCAAAAGAAAGGGGTAGAGGAGAAGGGAGTGATAAGAAGAAATCAGGAAAAGGAAACAGAGTGTTGTATAACTTAGAGCTTTAAGAGTGTTGATAGGCATGAGTAAGATGAGGTCGAGTATAAATTTAGTCAGAAAATTACAGGAACCATCAGAGTAGTGAAGTTCTGAGAGGACCTTCTAAAAAGAGTACAAACATCTGAAATACCCAGAAAAATTTAGTGATAAAGTAACTGCAGTGATTAAGCACTGGACTCAAAGATCCAAACAGCTTGTTTAATCTTCTGTTCTGCTTTTACAGTGCATGGCATAGAGTGCCATTCTTCAAGATCAGGCATAATGTAAGAATATTGTTATGTTCTGTCATTTCATGTTTACTAAAGGTGCAAAGTACAACATACAAAAAAAGGACCCAATGAAGGCTGAAGAAAGCATATTTAACTTAAAACTATTATTCATTGCTACTTAATGGCAGACAGCACTACTTAGAACATATGTGTGCATGTGTGTCTATCTCTGCATGCTTCAGTATTTCACTACATAGTTGCTGTTTACTTTGGTAACGATGGCTATCTACTGACATAGTATTTGATATCCATCTACTTCATTTCCATAACGCATTATCCAATAGATCACTGATAGTCTCTGAAATGTTAGCATCTCTACTAGGAATTTTACTGTCTCCTTGCCAACCTCCCAAAATAAATAATGGAATTCATGTAATCATTCCATAGTGAAGCTAACCTAGTTTGACAAATCTTTATGTCATCTCAACTGTTACTGGCCAAAGGCCAAATGTTTGCAAGATGGATTTTGGCAGTGGATTAAAAATGAAATCTATTTTTGTTACTTTTTTTTTTATATCAGACATACATTTTTCACTGCTTTTTGACACAGAATTAAACTATGATGTGGCATTTTATAGGACTGCAGAATTCCATAAAAGATATCTCTTTAAAAACGTTTTGGCAACCATAACCATAAAAAAAAAGGTGAAAATTTTACTGAATTGAAAATATTGAGTTGAATTTAATTTTTAGTTTCTATTTTTCACTCTGTTGTCATGTTAGTAAGCGGTCCTTTTCTGTTTGGATTTTAGGCACTCCTGAGTGATGCAGGGATTTTTAAATTTTATTTTACTTTATTTTGTGGGATTAAAATGAAAAATGCTTGCTTGCTTTTCAGGATACCCATTCTTATTTTGCTGTAAACTCCTTGATGATTCAAGGAGGAAGTGTGCTGCCCAGTCACAGGAGATTGTTCTTTTTTGCATCAATTCCATGGTTCCAATGATAGAGGAAATGCTTTATAAAGTTTCACAAATACATAATTTTACTGCTTGATGACAGGGAAGAAAAAGGAGTTAGACTGTCAGGAACATTATCTGCTCTAAAGAAAATAGCCAACTGATAACTGCCTAAAAATTGGTCAATTAAAGTTGAATGGCCAATGAACAGTTTTGTTGTGGTGCAATATATCTCATTTTAGGACAAAGTATAAGCATACAGGAACACTGTCAGTTGAGAGATTTATTTACTATTGTAGCAGAGATAACTGGAAATTAAATCTGTCACTAAAGTTGCTAAGCCATACAATACAAAAGCTATTCTCACCTAATAAATTTTACAAAATGGAACTAGAATGAAGTTTGAATAGCAAAAAGGTTACTTCCTTTAGCACAATGGTATGATATTTGTGATATAGCTACTTGGCCAATATCCACTCAAAGTGTGAGGGCCAAGAGCTACCAGTATTGAAAGCTGTCCTTACTTGTGGCGTTATCTGTTCAAGTCTATATTCTTAGCAATGAAGCAAAACATATGATTTACGCTGGGCACCCTAAGCTCTCATTGGTTAAAGTGTTATGACCACAGCTAGAGTTTTTGGTTGTTTTTTTTTCTGTAAATTTGGGAAAAATACAAATTAAGAAATAACATTTTTGAGAGGAAGATATGACATTTAAAAATTTGTAATAGTAGCTTTCCTAAATTTGCATAATCTCCATTGCTTTATGAAATTATTAATGCTAATGATAAAACAGAATTGCTTTCCCATGTCAAATATTAAGAATTGTGAAAAGCCATTCATTTTAGAGCTTTTCTAGCTTCTTCTGAAAGTTTGGCCAGGTCATTTCTATTCCCCCAAAAGTGTTTGGTTGTAATAAATAACACTTTCTAATGGAGATATGTTTAGTTGTATATTTTCTTTCCAGGTCTCTGTTTTTCACTTCATGCATGATGATTGATTCAGCAGTAGGGGATGGAAGAATCACATTAACCTTTCTAGTCAATTCTTACATTTGGGGTTTTTTGCCTTGGTTTGTTCAAAGGTTGATTGAAGTCAGTTGCAATCTCTCCCATTTAGTTTTGGGTCAGGTTCCAAATTTTCCCTCATCAGTGGAAATTCTTACTGTATGGTAGTTTAGAAAAAGGTGATTGAAGGTGAAGATGTACCAGAAAATTAATGAGATAATTCTTTGCCATATAATTTCTAGACTTTTTTTAAAAAACCCTAGTATATTTATGTGAGTTGCCAGACTGGGTAACTGGATACCACTTTGGATATAACAGTATGTCTAGAGTGTTTGAAGTCTATAAAGAAGAAAAAGGAGCTTCTGTTACTTAAGGTATGTGAAATAAGTGCTACTTTAAAATTTTGCTTGAACTTTGAAGTGTTAATACAATAGCTTGAGTGTGGGTTTCCCTTCTGTCATAATCCGTCTGCAACCTGAAGACTCATTAATGCTGCCTAAAGAGGCCTGCTTATTCTTGGCCTAGGCTTCTGGAGTGGAGCGAGTTCAATCGAAGGAAACTAGATGAGAAAGTCCCTTGCTACTAAGTTCAGTCATAAAAATGCAAACATTTAATTCAGAGCAATGTGATTCCTTAGACCTATAATCTTTAAAATGCTCATATTTCTGCACTGTTTCTAGGTGGCTCTCGAGAGGGAGCCTCTCAGAGAACCATCAAAATGGAAGCAGCCAAACTAACAAATTTTGAAATGACAGGTCTGTCCAGAACGTCTGTAGTCTAATGAAATCTGTATGTTGAGATACTCTGTGTCATCCAGCCTTCTCCAATAAAATATCCACAAATCAACTTTCAGTTAATGTACATGCCTCTCAGGGGGAACCTCAGATAGATTCTGCAGTAGACTACAGTCATTTGTAAACAAGGTGTGGTATTAAATACTACCTTTAACTAACCTCCTTTTAGGCAGGAATTTTCAGAGGATTTTTTTTTTAATAATTTAAGAAGACAGTAAAAGAGCTGGCTTGCCAAATGGGATTGTACTGACTCTCAGAGCTCTAACCATTACTATACCACAAATAATATTTAGCATGCTGAAACTACATCACTGTGCCCAGTGGATATTTGTTCACATCACGCAGTTTGGCTCAGTTCAATGCACTTGGCAGTCTCCAGTCAAGAAAGGCCAAGAACTGGAATAGCGGAAGGGTTGCAGGTCAAGACTGTCGTTCACTTGCAAAGTTGTGTGGGGAAGTTTGCTCAGTGCCTGTCTGCATTGTGCTTGGCTCTAGACAGTGTTGTCAGTCCCTTATTTTCATGAGCACAAAACTCATCCCAAATGTAAAATATATATTATGTGTGAATGTCTATATTATATTTGATAGACATTTTCTAGTAGAGTGACAGATACTGAAATTCTTATATAGCCCCAGAGAGGGGATCACTTACTATGCAAGGTGCTAGTTATTACAGCTGTTTTTAATAGCATTTCATGGGATTTTTTTGCTGTTGTTGATGTAGTTCAAGTAGCGCGTGCAGTCTCTTACATGTCTATCTGGAGCTATGGAAATTTGTATTAGAATTAGGTACAATTCAATACCTAAGCGCAGAATAGATTTCTACTTTGTAGATATCTAACATACCTGAAATAAATTGTTTTCTCTTATTGCTTAAAAAAGAATGCTTTAAAAAGAGCTTCACTAAAAGGATATGTCTAAAATTACATCATTTTGGGGGAAGATTTTCTATAGAACTAATAATTTTGCAAGATAAGTACTAAGCTGTTGAGGTGACTGACGAGATACATGTGCCATTAGCTATAATGATATCTGTAACCTGACATCATGATTACTGTAGCTTGAAGAAATAACTCTTTTTGCCAAATATACAAAAGTAAGTAGCCAGTGCACAACAAGAAACTGATTGGTCCTTGTTCTTTTAAGTAACTATCCTATGCCTGTCTGAAAGCAGAATTGGGGTTTTTTTGTGTGTTTATCATTAAGAGACAATATATATGTTGACACTGACAATATTTCTGTTTAGAGAAAAATGTCCTGTTGAGCTTCCCTGAAAATTTCATTGTGGCATTTGTTCACACCTAATTAGCACCTCCTGGGATTAATACATCATTTTATCAAACTAATGCAACCTTAGTGTAAAAAGATGTAAATTCAATGTGGATAACAACATGCACCTGGATATTTTAATTAATCTGTCTAAACTGAACATGCCACACCAAACTTATAATGATCAAACTTTAAACTATGTCTGGAGTCCCAGCATATTAATTGGCTAGTTCGGTAGTGGATGCTCTCCTTGATGTTCAGGGTAGCTGATAGAAACCCTGTTGACCATGATGGCAGGTACTGGAAGGTAAAACTCTGTATTTTAACACACTTATGGAGTAAATAATGCACCAGGGTGAAGTAAAAATTATATACTAACTATAAGTAATGATTTAACTGAAGTAGAGTAAGTTGAAGCAAGAGAGAATAAATGCTTGTGATACCTTTCATCAAATGCTTGTTTATTTAGGGTTCTTTTCTTCACTCTGGAACTTTTTATGTAGGTGAGAAAACTTTTCAAAGAACACTGTTAACAGTTGTGTTACAGAAATTTAGAATTTTCATAGTTATTGAAGATATACTTCAAGCACTCCTTCAAAGGGTTTTTCAGACTTACCATGTTGCACCTTTACATCTTATACAAAGTACTCTATATAAGAGATTCTTCTCACTAACCACTCTATTATTGCCCAGTCCTTTTTTAAACTTGTACCCATTGCTCCTTATTCAGATCATTGTTCTTGTTGTTGATATTATTATCCAACAGAGGGCCACGAAGATAAATCAGGGGGCTGGAGCACCTTCCCTATGAGGACAGGCTGAAAGAGTTGGGCTGGAGAAGAGAAGGCTCCAGGGTGACCTTATAGCAGCCTTCCAATACCTAAAGGGAGCTACAGGAGAGATGGGGAGGCACTCTTGATCAGGGAGTGTAGTGATAGGACAAGGAGTAATGGTTTTAAGCCGGAAAAGGGTAGATTTAGATTAGATATTAGGAAGAAATGTTTTCCTGTGAGAGTGATGAGGCATTGTAACAGGTTGCCCAGAGAAGCTGTGGATGCCCTATCCCTGGAGGTGTTCAAGGCCAGGCTGGATGAGGCTTTGAGCAACCTGGTCTAGTGGAGGGTGCCCCTGCCCACGGCAGGGGGGTTGGAACTAAGACTTTAAGGTCCCTTCCAACCCAAACTGTTCTATGATTCTATGATTCTATGATTCTGTGATATTAAGAGATTAAATAACTATCTAGATGCTACTCTTTCTTCTTCACAAATATGTTATTTCTATGCATGTTTTCCTGTTTTCCTTTTTCTCTCAGTTTCTTACCTATTTTCAAATAGTTAAAACCTCTGAGTTCTGCTGAGTCTAGGTGTTCCTCATATACATATTCTCTATTTTTATAGCACCTTTTTGTCAATAATATGATTTGCATAGGCCATAGTTCACAATATCCTCATATTCTATTAACTTTATAAAACATAGGTTTTATAGGTTAAAAAAAGTCTTATAGGCAAAGTAAGATCTGAATTCCATTGCATATAACAGATCTGTTGGAATGAAATCAAGAACATAAACTCCTGTGTCTTCTGGGTCAACTGGTGCTGTGTTTCCTTTCACCACAGCCTATGTCTATATTAAAAAATAGTGCAGCACAATAGTTGCAGATCCTGCAGCTTTGGGAAGTTTAGGTAACTCTTACTGTTTTAGTCTTCCTTTGCTGAATGTCCATTGTCTGTCTGTGAACTTGATCCAACAAATTCTGTCAGGATTATGTTGATTTCCTTCAATTTTGTCATTGGCAAAATAAGTCACTGTATTTCATGTTCAATCTGATATCTGACTGGTTGTTCCAGCACTGATTGTCATAGTATTTTACAAAGAATTTCCCTCTGTGCCCAACAGGTAATATGTATGCTGTATGATACCCTTTCTAGTTCTTTGTCCACAGTCATAATGATGTCACAGAATCACTGAATTGTTGAAGTTTGCACGGACCTCTGGAGATCATCTTATCATAGAATCATAGAATAGTCTGAGTTGGAAGGGACTATGGAGGTCATCTAGTCCAACCCCCCTGCAGTAAGCAGGGACATCTTCCACTGGATCAGGTTGCCCAGAGCCCCCATTGTTCCTGGGGGATATGACCTCCTTCTAACTCTTGTATGCCTCCTTTTTTTGTCCAGATTTTGTCAGGACCGTGTTGTTCATCCACACAGGCTTCCTTTGCTTGATTTTCTGTATCCATGGATATGGAACATTCTTGAGCTTGGAAGAGGTAGTTTTTGAAAATCAACCAGCTCTCCTGGGCCCCTCTTCTCTCCAGGACCATTTCTAAGGGATTTCGCAGCAGATCCCTGAAAAGACCAAAGTCTGCTCATGATGATGATGGTTGTGATCCTGCAATTTGTCTTGCTCCCTCCTCTCAGAATCCTGAATTCCACCATCTCACAGTCACTGCAGGTAAGGCTTTTCCCAGCCTTCACATGCCTGCCCAGATCTTCCTTGTTTTTAAATATGAGGTCCAGCAGAACACCTCCTCTCATCAGCTTGTCACCTGTGTGCGGAATTTGTCGACAATGCAATTCAGAAACTACCCACCAGTATCCTGGTGTGCTGCCCTTCTAGCAGATATTGGGGCAGTTAAAGTCCCAAAGGAGGATGATGGCCTGTGAAAACGAAGCTTCTTGCTGCTGTCTGAAGAAGGCCTCATTGACTTCTTCCTGATCAGGCATCCTCTAACAGACACCCATTACAACATCATCGATATTGGTATGCCTTCTCATTTTTACCCATCCCCAGGCAGAGACAGCTTTCAGCTGACTCCTCACCCATCCCCAGGCAGGGCTCCATGGAATCCCACTACTTTGTCATACCGAGGGCAGCTCTCCCTTCTCTGGCTTGTCTTTCCTAAAGAACATCTCCTGCAGCATTCCAGTTGTGTGCCTGTCACAGCCCTGCAACTGCACTTGGACCTCTAATTTCTCCTGTTTGTTCCCCAAGTTGTGTGCGTTAGTGTGCAGCCATTTCAGAGGAGCCCCCAGTTATGCTGATTTTCCAGAAAAGGTATGAGAGCTTCCCCATAGTACTGTCCTGTAGGTACTTCCTTATTTTCATAACTTGGCTTGAGGTTGGCTCCCTTCAGTCCTGTTTTGTTCTATGTGAGGTCTTTCTAATTATAAATTCCTGTTAATTTTAGACTGTAAGTAGAATAGCATTGATCTAGCTTTGGGTACAGTTCAAACAGCACAGAGCTTTTCTAATGATGAATTAATCTGTCTGGTCCTAGAATCAGTAAAGATATGGCCTAAAGAGAATTGGATATATACATTTTTTCCCTCTCTAAAAAGGTCAGTGTGGGTTTCTAGGAGTCAATGGAAAAAATAAAACACTCCATTAAAATAAAAAACAAAAATCAAAATAATCAAATTTGATGTACAGTGAAACACAAATTGAATTTTCAGTATTTGATGCAGATATCTCAAAAATGTTATTAAGAATGCCTGAAATGAAAAAGAAGCTTATTTCAAAGGTACTTCAGTGCAGTGGAACAAGAAGGAGAAAAATTTAAGAAAAGCAGGCTTTTTCATATAAAACAATGAAATGCTTTTCTCTTTTGGCATCTTTAGTTCCTGTAAGAAAAGGCATTACCATTTGTAGGAGACAGTTTCTTGGAGGATGAGACATCCAGAGTTTAGGCATATTTAGGAGGACAGTGACTTATCCCATAAGGTATTCCGTGGGCTGCTTTACTTTGAGCTCCTCTGCTTGATAAGGTAGAGCTGAAAATAATAAGGCTTTTGAGAAGTATTAGGCTGCACAAGGGATGTATGATAATGCACATTGAAAAGCAAGCATGTCACTTAAGCAGTATTTCGATGCATGCCCAGTACTATAACTTATTTAATTTTCCTGCTCTCTTTTCCAGATGAGAGCAACAGCTTTGTTAATATATTCTAGGGTCCTGAATAGAATATCTTCCTAATATATCCTGAATGACACCTGAAATATCTTTATTAACCTATAATGTACTAGCACTTTCAACATGTGAAAGCAACAAAATACAGAGACACATTTTGCCTTGTTTTCTAGACAGCTATTTGTTGGTGCAGTATGTCAGCTCTCATTAGCAAAGGATGTCTCTCTCATTCCTGTTTGAAAGTTTAACCCCTAATCTTTCTTCAAAAAACTTATAATAATAACAGACCTCTTGTTCCTTATTCATACTCTATCACTTGGTGTTAATGTATGAGGTTTGAATGCTATGAGATGTAATTTTTCTAATTGCTTAGTCTGTGAAAAAAAAAATCTTTAACACTCTTGAGCTATAATTTTAGCCAGCTTCTCTGAAATTTAAAAAGATTTTATTTAACAGAGATGTGTAGTTAGGAAAAGTATCTCATGAAGTCCATTCAGTTAGCCTATTTGTTTTCAAATATCAGATGATAGTAAAAGATCTGTGGCAAAATAAAACATTTCTTCTGGACATGATTTTAATTTTGTTTCATGGAAAGCAGTAGTAGTAGCTAAATATGTAAAAAATGATGATAGAAATGAGCAGGAAGGGACAAAATTTTTGTTTCATTGTTACTGTAAGTTCATTTTAAAGTTTTTCAGGTCAGTAGACTTGCTCTGAATTTGCAATGATGTAACTGAAATCAGAATTTATCCCTGGAACTCTGTCTACTCTCTGATGCTTTAAGTTGTGGTCTAGAGATGCTTGTCTTTTAACTGAAACACAAGAAGCACAATTTAATTGCAATTTTATGCACAAAGAGCAATAATTTCTTTCTGACTGACAGGTTCTAAATGGTTGTCACTTGTAAAGTACGTAACTATCACTTTCAGGTAGTTTTGTTTGAGTTATGTTAGCATTGCAGTTTCTTGTGAAAATTCCACAAAAAATGTTATTCACCTTAGAAAAGAAACAACATGTAGCTCTATGATGGTGGGGAAAGGAACATCAAACAGTGCCACTCTGCTAAGTTCAATTTATTAAATGAACCAAGGCGGGGATAGGTGATGCCAAGGAAACTGTTTCCCATCACATACACACATGCATACACACATTTACTGTCATCTAAGGTTCAACCCAATTATTGATCCCAGGAGTCAGGGCAGTCAAGCCCTGCAAGAGGTGATGCTCCCTCCAATGAGTTTCATAGCCAGGCTCTGGGGCAGTGTCCTGTTCTTGGCTGAGACAGAGTTAACTTTCTTCATAGTAGCTGGTGCGAGGCTGTATTTTGGATTTGTGCTGAGAAGGCAGGTGATATAATTAAACTATAACAAAACATGGTTCTCAATATATTTCCAGTTTTGCTTCTTAGCTGGCGTACGGAGTCTTCTTTTCAAGACATATTGAGGACTCCANGGGAATGGGCTGAGCCTTGGGTGGTGAGCAGTTTCACTGTGTATCACTCATTTGTATATTTGTATACATATTATTATCATTTTCAATTTTATTGTAGTTTAGTTATTAAATTGTTCTTATCTCAACCCACAAGTCTCTTTTCTATTTACACCTTTAATTCTCCCCTCCACCCCCAGGAGGGGTAGGGTGAGTGAGTGGTTGTTGTGGTGTTGACTGCCAGCCAGGGTTCAAAACAATGACAGGTGGTGGCTTGGTTTCACCTTAAGCAGGGTGTTCTCCTGTGTGGAATTGGGTATCAGTGTTACAATGTCCCCTGCGATCTTCTCTAACGCCAATAGTCTTTATAGCCAAATGCTTGCACAGGATGCCATCCCAGGTGTGATGGTATCACTGTATACCTTTCCAGACATTTCAGGTGTTTTTCTCCTTTCAGTTGCTCATCCCTGGTCTGTATTAAGGCTCACTACAGTCAGTTCTAGTTGCATTGTTGTGTGGGTGGTGGCTTACCACACTGAGCACTTTTTTGAATTGTACCCAGCTCTGGGCTGAGGTGAGACCATGCTATACCCCTGCCAAAGGTCAAATATTTTATCAGTGAATTAAGTCATAGGACTGAGCATCACAAAAGGAAATATGAATCAAGCTCAACACATGAGAACTGGACAAAGTAAGCTTACCTGTGCATCCTGTCACATCAAAGACATCAAGGTGACAGACGCACCTTGCCACACATTGACAAATATAGGTAACAATGATGTGGATGACAAAGAGCAATGACAGACATCCTCTTGAACACTTCCTTGACAAATAGTTCAAATTGTATTTATAGCTGGATTTCTTGGTCTGTGGTGCAAAACTTCATAATGCTTCAAGATTATTTCTGCATTTGTCATGAGATACCACAATTGGTTCTTCCATAAAACAACTATCTTGCAGTAAGTTAAATAACTGAATTGAAACATGCCATTACAACACAAATTTGCCTTTGGTAACTTGTGCTAGAATAAATTCCTCAGTTTCTCATGGACAGCCATGACAACCATAAACGTAATGCCTAACTTGCCTAATAAAACTGCAAGATGGATAGAAATGATGACGACATCTTCATTAACTTCACAACAATAAGTTTGATTCCTGAAAATGGCTATGAAAAAGTGATTAATTATACAGCAAATTTAACACTGTGATAGAGTGACCTTTCTCTTGGACTTATTGTATAATATCTGGAGACACTGACATATTCTAATATTTTTCTGAACAATGTGCTGTTCTCTGGTATAAGAATCCAAGTATATTTTTCATTTTTTCTCTGAACCCAATAGTACTAGCTGTCAGCAGAAGACTTTCTTAGTCTTAATGGGAGACACAGCCAAACATTTTAGCCAAATACAGCCAACACGCAGTAACAATAGAAAGTATGTAAAGAAAATTAGTTTCCAGTACTGTTTCATTGGTAAAACCTCATTCGGTACTTTCAAACATAAGAGCACAAGATGATTTTGAATATTGAGAAAAGAAGAGGATCATGTAATTGTGTAAATTTTTTTTACTCCATTTCCTTTCTTTCTTCAAGTTTTTAATAGCATTTCTGTCAAATAGGACTGTGTTTTCATTAAAAAAATGAGAAAATAAAGAAGGTCGCTACAGTAAATATTCAGTATGTTGGATAATAAATGGTTCAGGCAAAATGCAAAAAAAGCTCCTTCATGTTTTCTAAATGTTATTGATGCCAATTTATTCCTTTTCTTTGGAAATAATAATTAATGTAAAAAAGTCAAGAATGCTAGGTTCCTGACAGTATTTGGCCATGTTCTCAGATAAGTAAATCAAATTACAAACTTTCACATTAATTCTTTTTGCTGCCTGCAAATTGCAACCAAAAATATGTTGTTCCAGCACTTTTTATTGAAGCCTGTATTGCCCATCACAAATCGGATACATTGAATAATACACAGCCATGCACG
>VZTO01010484.1:71442-92365 GCA_013400615.1 Syrrhaptes paradoxus | reverse complement strand
ATATTTATGGAAAAGTTCTATGTTTCAATGAAACATGCACAGTAATGCAGAAAGTCAGTGTACTAATGAAGAGTCAGGCAAGACATATATAAAACACATTTGGAAGTAAATTTCTACTAATAAAATAATTCAGATTCATTTTTCCTTCCAGTTATAAAGAAAATATCAGTTTTCTGAAGTGTCTCAGTTTTCTGAAATGTGGGCCAATACATACCTGCAGGTCAAACAACTCTAACAGAAATACATACTGTTTAGAGGTTTCCCCTTTGTTACACTCCTCATTACTGTGAGACATGCAAGGTGGGAGTTCCCCACTGAATATGTTCAAAAGCACAGGTTCTAAATAAAAAATTCCATGTTCAGCAGGATAGTCAGTGTTTTTTCATCACTGGATGCTGATATCCCATCCGAACCTGCCTGTCTCCTTAAAGGACCCTTGAGGAGATGAAGGTGTTCCGTGATACATTTTTTTTGGCAAGCTTGTAATGTATTATTTATCAATGTAGCTTCTTCCAAGTATTAATAATATATGTTCTTCCACTTTTGCTGTAGAAATCTTTTTTTTTTTTAGCTTAACTAAGTTCAGAAAATAAATTTAAACTTTATTCTGCGTTAGTCAATATCTTCTTATTTGATAAGGTAACCTACACCATGGCATCTTTGGTATAAGCCCTGTGGTCCTGACTATATTATGCAAAAACATTTACCCCACAGCAGTTAGTGTTAAAAGGCCTTCAGTCCCTCTTTTCAGTCTGTACTTGGACTTCCTGGCTCTGGTGACCAACAAGGAATAATGTGATATCGGAGGTCTCAGCTTCCAGCAACAGTGAGAGCTCTTTAGGTCTTGCCAGGCCTGAACTTGACACCTACCTGGACCTGATTTTAAAGACTTATTTTTCACATAAACTAAAATTCTGTGCAAGTATTCTTTTTAGCTATGGTAGTCAAGCAAATGACAAACTCAATTTCCTAGCAGGTAGCTACTCTGAATCATTGCAATGTTTTCAAAGAGCAAAACTGAAAAATACAGTTACTATATTAGAAATGAAATTCATACTCAACTATTTTTCTATCACTTATTTTTGTTTAGCTGTAATTAGTTTTGTGTCTCTGTGAATTTCAGGCATTCTATACATCCTCTCACATAATACTTAACCAATGGGACTGTCTAAGTAAATCCCCACTGATCAGGATTTTTGCTTTTACTATTTTGATTAAGCAGAAGTCCTTAATTTGCAAAAATATAAATATGTTGCCTGCAACACATCCCCCCAAAAAAAGAATATTTCAGGTAACTCTCTGCCTTGATCAAGCTTGTTTCAATACACTGCAGTCCCCATACTGACATCTTAGCTTGTAAGCCATGCTAAATATTTGTTATTTTCAATATCAACACAAACCTCCACAATTATTCTCTTCTGTTTTGTTGAGAGTCACTGCTATTATTTGGCTTCTGTGACAATTGATATAAGAAAAAGAAAAGGTTTTCAAAGTACAGGATGAGCTCGGTCTCTTGAGATTTTTTTTTGCTCCTTCATAGCAACAATTGGGCAAAGACGTCATAACTACAGTGCATGCATTAGATAAGACCTTAAGGCTATCTTCTTCAAAGAAGATGATATATTCTATGGTTTCTCTGTGTCATGAAAACTGACTGACATTAAGTGAGACTTGTGTATTTTTTGCAACATGACACCAGAGGAAAGCATAGATTAAAACAGAAAATTACTTTTGCCCCTGACAGCGAAGAAAATAAAATATACAAATGAAAATCAGACTTTGGATAAAGTACCAAGCCCAAGGAACTTGCCAACACACTTAGTTTTTCAATTTCTAGGCAGTTACATTATTTCCTCTTGCACCTGTGGTACCCTTCCAAGGGTTCCAGCTGAAAGGAAGGGACAGACTACAGTAGTGGGTGGTTTAACAAGCATAGGGGATGAGGACAATGGGAATGTTGGTTCAAAGAGACCCTCTGGGATGATTTGCTTATTGACCAGATCTGTAGCATCACACAAGTGTTTTGACAAGAGGGCAGGAAACACAAGGAGGTGCCAGAGGCTGTAGTTCATGTGAGCTCTGACAAGATAAGACTAGACGGAGGTCTTAGGGGTGAAATTTAGGCTGGCAAGTGAAAGCTGAAGTTAAGGATATTCATAGTCACATAGTCTGAAATTGTCTCACTGTAAAATCAGGGAGAGAAAGATGGAAAGACAAAAGTTTAAATGCTTGTCTGAGAAAAAGGTGTAAGGAGAAGGGTTTCACATTATTGGAAAGTAGGGGCACTTGCTAACAAATGGGTGCCCATAGACAAGATGCAAAATTTGTTTTGTCCATAGGAAAAACAGGCTTCAGAAAGTTCAAGAACTTTCCTAAGACCATTGTGATTCTAGATGAAAAGTTTAGGAAAATTTGCAGGGGTTGGAAAGCACACAATTCAAAAAATGCAAAAGTATGCAGTTCTCATAAAGGGCACAGTCACTAGAATTCTCAATTCCTCACTGAATAATGCTACAAAAGGTGATGGTAGGAAATGCAGAAATGGCAGAACACACAGAGTCAAACTAGGGTCCAGCAGAGACGAGAAAGAAAGCCACAAAATAATGCCAAGGGTTAAAATGGGATCTAGTATGTGTAACTTTAATGCCTAATGCTAAACAAGAATATCAGCATAATAGGCGTGTTTGAAATCTGTGGGAAAGAAGAACATCAAAGCATTGCAGTACCAAGGATCAAAATACACAGGAAAGGCAAAGTAGACTTTATCAGTGGAGGAATAAGGATGGTTGTTAAAGGAAGCTCTAAGTCAAATAAGACTTAAAGAACCATATTAACAGTAACTGGTCAGGAAAAGTTCTTTAGTTCTAAAGTTTACAACAACCATAATGAGTTTAAATTCAGTATCTGTGCAGGAGCAGTAACAACCAAAATTATGCAATGATTGTACGCAGTTAAATAAAATAAAAGCAGAAATAAATAAAACTGATTAATACTGCTATAAAAAATCTGAATGGGATAGAAGAGACAGTTAAACACTTTGGGTGCTGTGGATGCTGTCTAAGGATATAATTTCAAAGACCCACCGCAAATGCACAGCACCCATTACAAAGCAAGTCAGTAACAGTAAAAAAAATAGCTAATAAAAGCAAGAATGCATCTTTCAAAAAAATGAAGCTGTGTCTCAGGAAGGGTAATAGAAAGAACCATAACATCTGCTTTATCTACAAAACCACAATAAAGAAGACAAAAAATTACTTTGAACAAATCTCTGGCAAACAAGTTAATAATAATAGTCTTTTAAAGACACATGGAGGCAAAGGGCTGAGAGGAACTGTGTAAAGCCAACCCAAAACTGAGATACAGAAGAAGTGCTCAGAGAAGATAAGATTGCAAATATAAAATTTAATACATTTTTTTTGTGTTCAGCATAGAATAGCTGGGGAATTTTTCTGTCTTGGAACCCTTCTTTATGGGGGGGCTCATGAGAAGGTTAAATTAGCTATGGAAGCAGTTATGGAATGAGCAGACACAACAGTGACACATCATTCGGACTAGCTGTTACATGCCCAAGAGCCTGAAGGATGAAATAAGTGAGCTATTATGATGTGTAATATTTTGTTTCAAACCACATGAAGGTTTGGAGGTACTAATGTAACACTGATTTTTTTCCCCAAAGATTTCTAGGTTGTTCAGGGGAGCTAAGGATGGGTATGACTGACATGCACAGGGCAAAACTGTAGGAGCAGGATTCATGGACTCATGGAGAATACCGCACAATGAAAAAACCTCAACACATCTTTTCTAAATAAAGGTCATATTTTTCAATACTTTCTGAATTCTTTAAAGAGGTCAACACACAGGTAGATAGGTAGGGATGCATTCAAAACAAATGAAGGCAAGCTGTTTGTTGTGCAATATATGATTAATCTGTGCACCACACTAAAATAGGATGCTGTAGACTCTGAAATTTTACATAAGTTCCAAAGCAATGGGGCAAGTTGCTGTAAGAAAAATCCATTGAGGGTTGTTAAATACAAAGACACCATTCTGGGCTAAAAATCGTTAGAAACTGAGGAAATGTTCTGGAGTATGTTGTTTGGCTTGCTCTTACATATACCCTCTAGATGTCAGCGTAAGAGACAGAAGGCAGGGCCAGGTGGATCTTTGTCTTAACATGGTCATACTTACATGCTTGCAGAAATGCAATGTATTTTCATACTGAGGAAAAGAGGAATTTTTATATGAGAGAAAACTGTGAAGTTTCAGATGTGGATTGGTACCTAAGGAGCATTTATAATACATAAAGTGGGATTAAATTCATGTGCAAAAAAAGAGGTACAAAGTAAAAAGATAGCATGATCTTACTACAAATTCACACAAATTTTCTAATATGAATTTGCCTTATTAACAACTTTTAGCATGTTGATAGCATAGTTATCAAGGTTTATGCTTGATTAGTGTCTGCATTTCAAAGGTACGGAATATACAAAACCAGTAAATTTAAGGAGAGCAGTGACAATCCTGCTAACCATATACAAACTATGAAACTTTTAAAATTACCATTCTTCTGAAAAACCTAGTTTAAACTAATTGATATGAAATGTTAGAAACTGTCAGTGGATGATCGCTAATCTGAAGCTGTGTTTTCAGGGACAGATATAATCTTCTGGGTCAAGAAATGTAATAAATCTGTTCCTGATTATCATAACAACAATGCTTAGCATGAGCCAGGTCTGTCATTGGAACCTGGAAGTCTCAGGTTGCAACCTTTTTGTCATTTGAAGATCATCCAGTTTCCCTTGACAAAATAGTATTTCCCAATTAATTTTTCAAGTGTAAATGAAACGAACTCTCAGGCTCAGGCTGGTCCCATGGAATGATGACATATAAAACTCACTTTCAAATTGAGCTTTATATTATTTAAAAAACCCAACTATATTCTATTTTTTTTCATCATATATACTGTTCTTCTTCCTGGATCTCAATTCCTTATCTAAAGGATTTTTCACATTGATACTTTCAGTCACGCTTATTTGAAAATTAGTGCATCTAGAATACAACATACTCTTAGGAAATCTGGGTGGGTTGTCATTGACATCTGTGAGAGTAATGTTTACAGTGGTAGTACCAGCTAGTCCTCCCAGCTGTCCTCCCATGTCCTTGGCTTGGATTAGAACTTGATATTGTTCTTTCACTTCTCTGTCCATATTTGGCAAAGCTGTTCTTATTACACCTATGGGAAAAAATAGGAAAGAGAAAGAACAAGTAAACAAATGGCTGTGATTGTCTACTATTACATTTTACTACCGGGTCTCTTGGACCAGGAATGGCACTATTCCTAAAGGGCTGATAAGAGAGGAGTTCACAGAGAAACATGCAAATCACTCAACCTTTTGAAAAAGTGTGCTTGTCAGCTATTCAACCATTCAAAATGACTGCTGTGTCCTTTCAACCAGGACATGAAGGGCTGAAAGAGAACGGTACATTTTCACTAGGGATGCAAATGACATAAGAATAGGTTTACCACATCAGGACCGAAGAACACTGCATTGTGCAGAGAAGGGCAGTGTAGGAAGAGGTGGCAATGCATTTTAGAGACTGCATCTTCAGTTGTTTCCAACCAGTCACTTGCTATCACAGTTAAGCTACTGTAGGCCAAGACAATATTCCTCCTGTACAGAAGGAGGTCTTTATTAGAAGACTCTCCTTTGCTTGAGAAAGTTTTCTTGATATAGTGAAAACTTTAAGAATTTCCTTAAAGAAATGTAATTGAAATATTGTGGTAAGACTTTACTCAAATGACTCCTAATCTTCAGTGATTTTGGAAAGCTGATGTTTAAATAGGTATGCCATAATCTCCCTTCTGATATGTTAAGGATGTATACGATAGAAAGAAGGCTTGTAGAGAGAGAGGCACTACTGATCATAGGATTAGCTGATGAGGTTGTAAAAAGCTATAAGGGTTTGGGCACTCAAGCCTTTCTCTTGAATCTAAATGTATAGGAGAAAATGCATTTCTTTCAAAATTTTACCAGCACATATTACGTTGCAAAATGCTATATATTCACGCAAGAGTTTTCAGAAAATGGTTAGGTGCAGACTGATGAATAATCTGCACAACTGAAAAACAAACAAACTGGAAGCATGCTTCTCTTCTGAGTTATTATTGTTTTACAAAATATTTTCTAGTATTAAATCACTTGGGTTTAAAAGTGGTCTTTTCCCCTTGGTGTTATAATGGGTCTGGAATGATAAGAAACAAACTTTAAGGCTCATTATTATCTTTATAACAACTGACTGCTGACTGTGTTAACAAGTAAGAATAAGACCATAAGCTTATAGTACTTGTTCAGAGTCTAGAAACAACTTTGACCTAAATCTGCTATTTCTGGAACCTATTAAAAATTTCCATAGAATTAAATTGTATAACAATTTCCTTTCTCTCCACTTGTAACACTGATGATGATAATGACAACATTAATAATACCTACTATTTTCTGCCTCAGCATGGTATATACTGTACTGCGTAGATCTGGAATATGACTAGCAAATGCTTAAGAACATTTAGATACTGCAACACTATCCTCTTGAGCTTTTGGAAACAATCAGTATTGTACAAGGTTTGGTTTGTTCCAGACAGAAATCTTGAATTGGAAAACTGTAAAAATTTGCTCATATTCATGTGATATTAATGAAAAAATCTTTTTGTAAATAGGATGAAAATTACTAGGTTTCCTCTTGAATATCTTAATCCATATTTTTGCATTGTGGAGACTACACGTTCCCTGGTATTTCACAACATCCTTGCTCAGAACATCACTCCACAGAGGAAGGAGCTATGAGAATTAAATACTTCCCTTGTTATGCTAGCAAAACAAAATAACAGTAAGAAGAAAAAACTGAAATTAAGTAGATAGCAGGTTGTGAGCAGGAGATGCTGTTCATCTGATTGTTATACCTGAGTGGCTTTCTCAGTTAGAAACATTCCCTATGGTCTTCAAAAAATGAAGAATGGGATATCCTTCTAGTAGTAAAGTTCCCAGTCACCCACTGTTTACTCCCTCTGGAAGGATAAGGGCATTCTATACATTTTTCTATAAAAAATATTTGTCTCCAGAAAAACGAATGAATGAGAATAATTTTCATGTCTAGCAGTTCATAGACTATTTTCTCTTTTCTATCTACTCTATTTCAAAAGCATAGAATAAAAATCTGAAAAACACTATTTCTACTAAAATTGTCAGTTCATATAGACAGAACAAAGGCAATTTATCTAACTAGCAAAACAGAAAAATACAATGGAAATAAAAATCCATGAGAAAGAAAGGACTACAAATTTTGGTATTCCAGCTTCAGCTCCACAAAGACTATCCAAACTTTAAATCAAAGGTGTATTTTAATGTAAAGTCCTTACGTGCACATAACAGTGTTCTGTTTTTAAATCCTTGTACCTTAAGATTTTATAATAAAGATTGTTCAGCTCCAGAACTGAGCAACTTTGTTTGTTTTTTTTCTTTGCAAATGTCATCAATATCACATGTGCAGAAAAGTATGGTCTCCAGCAGGGACTGAAATGTGTTTAACCTTCCTGCAATAAAAGCTAACTCTCCCACTTCCATATAGTTTGCTTGCCTCCAGCAAAGCACTGCAAAAAATTAAGAGGTCAGTAAAGAAGAGGAATAAAGCGGCAGCTGTGACATTCAGACCCATTAAGTTTAAAAACCATTTAAGTGTACTAGATTCACATCAGAGTACATATTTATCAACTATCAGGAATTATTTGAGAAAGAAATATGTGTAAAGTCATGTGAATGCCAAACACAATCTTTATTTCACATATAAAGTTATGGTCAGTGGTTTTACCACGACTGCTTTGTGATGAGATACTGAAAAACTAACAAAAATTTCCACAAACGTTATCAGCTTTTGTGTGGTAGAAGCTAAAAATAAACAGAATGTTTGGAACTGTTTGGAAAGGAATAAAAACCAAAAATGTTACGATTAACCATTTCATAAATCCACACGAGCTGCCTTCTTGAATACTGTTTGTGCTTTCTCATCCTGAGAAGAAGAACGATCAATGTTATTGAATGGCTTCTCTTTAAAGAAGTCTTCAATCTAAAAAAGAGGCAAGTAGGGGAGAACATGGGTCTATAAGGTCATGGGGAACTAATAAATAAGGTTTAACTGTCCACTATCTCATGTAATGCAAGTGTGAGGCATAAAATAAACTCAGAGGTGTCATATTTCAAACAAGCAGGAGGAGCTGGTTCTTCACCCAAAAAAACCTTTTGTTGTGGAATTTCTAGTCAATGGGTGTGCAGATACTGCATTGCTGGACAATTCAATTCTGCTGGGAAGTGGACAAGTTATGGAGGAGAAATTCTTTCAGAGTTTTATTTATATGGACACTGCTAATCATCCAGGAACTTCTTAACAACAAGTTGTTGAAGACTAGAAGGGTATTCAGGGGGTGCATCAATAAACACTGTTTCTTTTATCCTCTGCTAGACCTGAGTAGGCTATCACTTTTGGAAACATGATACAGGGCAGCATGAACTTTTGGTCTGACCTAGTACGGATGTTCTTAAGTTTTTTAGATAATTACAAGGGAATGTCTCAGAATTGTCATTTGCAAGAGATGGCAAAAAAAGCCAACAACAGCAACCCAGAAAATGCTTACCCATCTGCCAGCAGTTCTGAGTTTGTCTGTCATTTTGTACTCAAATGGCTTTCTTCCCCTTTTCTGTCAAAAACACTCTAGGCAACTGTCTGGCAGTAAAACTCTGCAATGAAAAACTACTGTATCATCTCCTCAGTTATAACATAAAGAATTGGAAATGCCAGAAGATCTGTAATGCTGCCCAAGCCTTCTGGATTTTAGAGCAAATCATTAAGTAGCATCCTGTGCATTATTGCTCACATACTGTTTGTCTCTACAGTCATTGTTAGACCCACAGGTAACTCTCACATTGTGACTGTTCTAATGTAAGACACGTTACAGCACATTATTGTTGCTCATAGGGGCATGAATCTCTATGCTGTTTTCCTAGTACAGGATTTTAAGCTATGCTGGGCTTCCTGTTTTATGAATCTTCCTTTGCAGCTGTGTCCATCCTTTTACCACCAAGGTCCACCTGAGTAACTCAATAAAGATATTAATAGACAAATGTGGAAACACTAGGTTTGTATGATATTTCAGGGCTAGTAGGGTGCAGGCCATGATGGTCCACTTACTACTCACTACCGAGTAATAGATGAGAGCATACAATGCAACATTTCAAAGTGCCACAGGAAAAAAAAGTTCTTTTTCAAGTACTAATAAACTTTTTTTTTTTTGGAAAGTTGTACTAGAACTCCAGTTGTGGCTTCAGTTAAGGTTTTTATTGACATTGAATCCCTCCTTATTCTTTATAAGACTGAAATAAAAGTAGAAAGGTAAACACTTTCCCACCCCAGACACTTGAGGAAGTCCCATTTCAGTTTGAAAAGTAGTTTGCTCACTGCAAATTACAGTATGATCCCCTCCTAAATGTAGCATGTGGCAAAGGAATGCACCCATTGGAGATGGTGCACTAACAGCCTTATGAGGATCTCCCTGCCAAACTATTGATTGATCGATCAGGGAAAAAGGCTCTCTAACACACAGTCTGACATTCAAGTACAGCTTCACTGGATGGAGAAACTATTTTCTGAAAGGGGCATATGGACAACTATCCCTGTAACACATTCAGGATGACACAACACATGACATTCACCATGTAGGTTATTGGCTCTTTAACTGAATTACTACATATAGAAACAAGAATGACACTTAGAATTATAGGACAAGATACCTAAGTAACTTGTTTTCTAGCCTTCCAAATACTTCAGTCTTTTAAAATGTATTATCCTTTTCTGCTCACACATCCAGTAACCTCAGACAAACATATTACACCCCAGGAAAAGGGGAGGGCAGGAGATGATTAGTTGGTTCCACATCCACAGGATGTTCCTCCATCTGGGACAGGGGACAGTGAGCAAGCAGCTATGTGGTGTTTACTGCTAGCCAGGGTCAAATCACGACAGTCTCAAATTATATAGCAAAACAAGCACTGTTAGAGAATTTCTAACTGAAAGCGCAGCAAGTAAAAATGCTGGGAAAAAAGAATGTAGACCCAAGATACAAAACTGAATCATCAGGGAAAAAAAGAAATAGAATGCATGTAGCAGATAAAGCTTTAGCTATAAAGACATGGTAAAGCATAAAAAAATTGTTCAGTATGTACATATTTTAGATATTCCAGGACTAATTGGAGGAGCATATGTTTTTTCTTTCTACAACAGATTGTAATTCATTCAAAAACTAATCAATACTCAAAACTGAATCAAGTACAAAGTTACTCTACTGGCTTTTGGCCATAACAGCCCGGTCCATATTTATTCATTGATACTGCCCCTCATTAATCAAAATCAAAAGTTTAAATCTTCCACTGTTGATGATAAATTATTCACCTGTCTTTGGATCAATGGAGAAATATGGTTGCCCCTGAAGAATGCTGTAAACCACTCTAGCGCTGTTTCCATAAGTGGGATCATCAGCATCTGTTGCCTTTACTTGAAGTACATATGCACCTGCAAAGAAACACAGGTAATCACATTTTCAGTATGGAGCAGTGACCAAGGATCTTTCAGACATATTAGTCCTGGTGCTAGTGGATTCTGCTGTAATTCTTGTTCCACTGGAAACAAGGTGAGAATAAGAGAGTCAATTCTTGCTTGTTCCATGCTAGTAACCATCTAGGTAACAGCTGGGATATAATGGGAAGAAAAAGTGAAGCAGCAAGCCATCAGAAGATATTTATAAACAGTTCATGATTCATGCATGTCCTGGGTTCAGCTGGCATAGAAGCTGGGAGGTGGGCATAGCCAAAGGGATATTCAATACCATGCTGATGTCATGCCCGGGCTATAAGGGGAAGCTAGCTGGGAGAGGGGTGAGGGGCTTTGTGAAGTGTCTTGGTGGTGAGAAGTTTCCATTGTATCAGTGTTTTCATTGTATTCTATATCATCTTATTATTATATTCTCCTTTTTTTCATGTTGTATTATTAAAATCTGTCACTACCTCAACTCACGAGGTTACACCTTCTTTTATCCTTTCCCCCATTTTACCCGGAAGGGGAAAGGCGGGTGAGGGAGGGGAGGGAGCGACCGTGTGGGGGCAACCCTGACCCCAGACAGTGCGTTACTTACAAAAACATTTTATCCAACACATATAGGATGGAGGCCTGAAGAACTCAATACTGGATTTTGAAAAAGGAGTATGCCCCATAGTTCTGTGAAACATTGACAGCTCTGGATGTAAAATATGTGAGTTGCCTTTAAAACAAGTTTTTGGTCAAGCAGCCGCTGAATCTGCCAGTAATCCAGTCTCTAAATACCTTAAAAAAACTATGCTTAACTCTCCTAAAGGTGGAATTCACATTCTTATTGTAGAATGAAATTAGGTGTTTGGTGCAGCCAGTTGTCTTCAAAATCCACACTTGAGTCTTCTTCCCTTTCTAATACAGCTCAGTAGGAAACAAATGTACCATAGGGGGGGAACCTCCCCTTGATACTCTACTTTCAACCATGGTTATGAACCATACCTAGCGCAGTATCCCTTATACTCCGACCTAAAGGGGACCCATGCCTTGAAGCAAAAGAAATGCACATGAAGACAGAAAACTCACTGTGAATTACAATAGTCTTGCAGAATTGTCTTGTCCCTCCTGCTGGTCACTAAGAAATTTGCCTGCTTTTCCCCACTGCCCCATCATGAAAATGGTGTTCAAACTACAGTCTTCAGCAAAACAAATGGCCAAATATTTAAGCTTTCCCATCAGCTTTGAAGAATTAATAGTTTCCTATGATCTTCTGTGCAAATGAATGTTGGGATTTGCAATGCTGATTTGGAGTTAAGACAACCCACATGAGAAACAGCACAGGGAGGACAGCATTTGTTTTAAGAAATGTTCTGCATTTGGAGGTCATCTGACGCTTTTCCAGGAATGTCCATGGAATACTGTAAGCTCTTCAAGACTGCTATTTTTCTGTAATGAAAACTAGCAAGTCTCAAAGGATATTCACAATCTTAATGGACTCGTCTAATTTCCGGGAGTGCCTCACTGAGAAATGTGAAAGGTCCTACGACTTAGACAGAAAAGTAACTCATAGCCAAGGTATCTGTTTAGAAGATTTTTTTTTCAGTGTCCTCCCCTTATCTCTCCATATGAGGATTGACAGTGGTGCTGAAGGGTTTGGAATTAACATTGTAAAAATACTTGCTGCATGATTGCTCCTGTTGCACTTGTTTATTGAACAATGGAGAATGAAAAGGTGTTCTAAGAGATATTCTATCTCCTGAAGAAGACACAGAAATATAATTATTTGACTAACAATCACTTTTTAAAGTCAATATGCTGATGATGTTTTTAAGCTGAGGGCAAGATTCATTAACATCAATTTCTAAAAGAAATAAAAGATTAGCCATGAATAAATGCATGAAAATAAACCACTGAGATGGATTCAGTTAACTAAAAGCCTGAGGTTACTCTCTTGGTTTTCTGGATTTGAAAGGTGAGGAATGATATGTGTTAGAGAAGACCAAAATAATTTTCTTTTTCTTATATACTTTAAGAACTTTTTACCTTTGTATGAGCAGTGTGACTTATCCATTTATTTCTAAAAATATATATAGAATACCAACTCATTTATTTACTATTTTACTCTATCAAACTAATACCTATAATAAATCTCTTTTTGACTCCTTAGGGTTAAATGACATTTCATTATTATTGTTTTAAAAGAGACCCAGGAAAGATAATCTGTATTTAATAGATAAAGAACTATTTATATTTTATCTCACTATGCCTAGCTTTTTATGCACATAGAAGAGTATTTAAGTTCTGCTCAAATCTGGAATAAAAGATAACCCACAACAAAAAGTCATATGCAATGAATAAGATATATCATCATGACACTGAACTAGAGGAATTAATAAATATATTTCCTCCAGGTGAAATGTATGTAAAGCTTATATTTTTATGAGAGGTCAGGCATGTTTTTTAACGTGCTTCCAGTTATTTACTAAGCTAAATACCTACCTCATGTTCTAAACAGGTTTTTTGAAATTGGTTTCTCATCCCTTCAGTATTATCAAGCATTGCCCATTGTATCTAACAAGCTTTTTATTTTATTACATTTTTTTTATTAAAAAAAATTTTCCAGGCAATAATGCAGGGCACTACAGCTGTAAATCTTTAATGCACAAAGGTAGTGATGGAGGATCACATTTACTATAGCTCATGACATTTTAATTAAAATATGTATTTACATTACTACATGGAGTAATCAAATGAACAAAAAAAAGACTTAAAATTTTTGATGTGCAATCAACACATATTTGATGTAAGACATTATAAAATGCAGAAGAATGGAATGATGTGCTTAAGTAGTTATTTATGTTTTAGAAATAAAAGAAAAATAATGTTAAACCGTTCATATAGCTCAAGGAAATGATATGGAATTTTAATTAAGATTACATTTTCTTTAAAGTAATATAGACAATATTCAAGACAAAGATATTGTAAATAGTTGCTTTAATCATAGCAAGCATATTGGCCTGAATTTTTCTCTGGCTAAAGTCCAAAGGCAATCTGGCAATAACTACAAATAGAATGGGGCCCAAGATCTTTTATCTCGTTGGCCAAACTGACTATAATAGCACCAAAAATGCCTCATAGTTTCTATGAGAATGACTGGAGAGAATGATAGAAAGCCTAAGTGTATCCTGTAATGAGAAAGTTTATTAAATAGACAAGAATGTTTATGAAATTACTTCAAGAACTATTAAATTTTTTTTCTTACAATCTTTGATCAGTAAAAATGCGACTTTGTTAAAATCAAAAGAATTTCTGAAAGAAGGGCAGTATTCATTAAATCTCTTCCCATCCAAAAAGTACTATATATTTTAACATTTTCTGGTGCACCCAGTTTGATATTTTCAACGTGCAGTCAGAATTTATTAAAAAAATTGCTCAAAATTTCAGACAATCCCCATTTTCAAAACAGAACATTTATTTTATTGATTTTTTTCCTGATTTCTTTCTGACTTTTTTCAGATAAAATACTAAAATATTGACCTTTTTTTACTCTTTCAGCCTAGAAATAAGTTTTGCCATCACTGAAGCGTAGGTGGAGTATCTTGCTGCCTGTGGAGCTATTGTTGGCTTCCAAAGAAACCAAACAGGAAATCTTAATTTCTTATATTTAGTTCATTGAACTGAAGGGTATGACCAAGAACTCACAAAACTCAACTGGGACTACATAAATTGGTTATTTCACTGTAGAGGAAAATAAGAGGATTCAAGTCTAGGAGAATAAGATAACAGACTTATTTAGACATGAATCCTGCAAAAATAATGCATAGTCAATAGAATTGCAAAGAGGAACGTAAAAGGAGGTTGGAATATGTCAAGTCTTTTCTCATTAAGATCAGCTTTCACTAGGTCTGCAAATCCCATTAAGCTTGGTAATAAATGCCAACATTCAATTAAGTAGTGGCAATGCGTTATTTTCCACAGAAAGTGAGGGGGATCTGCTTTGAGGTTTTGAAGAGGAAGAATGAGCTAGATGGGAGCAGTAAGGTTTGGGGGTAGTAGGGAAGGGAAACTACAAATGAGAGCAGGACTTCAGCATGTTTTAAGTGTTCCACAGGCTCTGGCTGGAGCCTCTCCCCACTCCACGTAGATCAGAGGTTCAGTCAGAGCAGGTCGCTCAGGCCCTTGTCCAGACAAATTTTGACATATGGGAACTTGAATGAAATTTACTTTTTGTAATGGACTATCAGGGTAGCTTTACTCATGGTGAGTAAAGACTGAATACCAAATCTTCTGCCATAAGCTTTCTTTTTATGTTTTTTCCTTTTTTTTTTTTTTCCCAGCATGGTTTTCTCATAGAGTTAGAAGAGCTGTCATCACCTTGCTGTACAACCTCTCCACACCACATGTATGATTTTGTGGTTTTGCCACTGTGCTGGGAGATGTTGGTGTCTAGTACCTTTGTAACAAATTAGATGATTGTGCAAATATTTTTTATATGGGCAGGAGGAAGGAGGGACATACCCACTGGCATAGAAACTCACTGCTTTGCACAATATTCTTCCCAAACCATTCCCAGAATAGCACCTTGGCAACTTGAACAATGTCCATCCTCTTTTCAGAATTCAAGTAAAAACTTAATCAACATCTACCTTTCTTGTGGTTTTTTTTGTGTTTTTTTTTTAGGGTTAAAAAAAAGAAAAAAAGAAGAGTTAATTTATGACTCACTGCAGCACTACATTGCAATTCAGATCAGGAGTTCCCGTCTCAATAAATATTCTTCTGACCTGCCACTGGCAGTTTTAGCAAAGCTCCAGTACTGGGAGAACATGTGCATCTGTAAAGAGAGATGCTGACATTGCCCTTTTGGGGATTATTTTTTATAGAAGAAATTACCAATAATATCTTTTGAAGATATACTCCTGAAGCTGACTCCCACTAAAGTAGTGTGAGGAAGGCATATTTTACTTGGAAAAGCCAGTTTCCAGTTTATGTATTCACAGCTGTGCAGCCCTGATAATAACACAAGCTTGCTGGCCCCATCAATATCTTGAATATTAGACAACATCAGGGAAGGACACTTTTCTCCTGTTTTGCATTCCAGACATCACGCTGAACATATATATGTTTTTCTCTCAGCTGTCAGAAGCAGCCATGTCCACAAAAGCATTCCCTCTTGTAATTGATGAAGAATGGCAGCTTTTTGATAATACTTTTTGCTGTGCTGGTAGGTAAAAGCAGCTGTTGCAAGTCTCAGCATTTAGTGCATAATCACACCTGTTTCTAGTATCTCCAGAATAACATTTGGGTTACAGTGGCGACAATCAAGGGAATAAGCTGGCTTTGTTAAACTGAACCACATACACACTGATTTCACCTGGAAAACAGTGCTTTAAGTGTTCAGGGTTTTTTCCTGGTAAACTGGATAACATGACATTGTGAAGTAGAAAGACATCTTTTTTCTTCTTCTTTATGCCATAAATGTAGAACTAAGATTTCAGAAAGAGTCAGCATTTTATTGCCCGCAACATTTTTGTCTCTCAGTCTTTCTTGTTAATTAATTAATAGATGCATTTCTCCTGGCCATCCCTGTCTCCCTCATGGATGATGAGGGTAAAGAGGGGAAACTTACAGCTGTGGGTTTTTTAGATAATTATTTAGCTTGGAAATCAGCAAAACAATTATTTTCTTTTCCTTTTTTTTTTTCTCCTACCCTCATCTGTTGGGGTCAGACAGAGTCAAGCCACTAAGGGCACACAATCTGGCTAGGCTAATAATGACTCTGTTAGCAGTGAATATTCATTTAATTTATTTATTTTTATTAATTTAGGCTATTTATTTATTTATCAAGACATCCAGCTGCTTATACAGTCCCAAGGCTGTGATAATGTTTACAGAGGTTGCACTTCTGAAGAAAACAAGGCGCCTGAAATAGCAGCTAATGGTCTATACCCAAAATGCACATAAAGGAGTAGCCTAGTAAAGTAACTGCTGGAAATAATTACAAGGAGCAGCACAAGAACCAACTAGCAAATACTAAGCTTAATATCCATCCATTTGAAAAATACATCTCCTGAGAGTGGCTTTTCCTTTCACTTTTCAAGTGTGTGGTTTGTTTTTCTCTTACCAATGTGACAGAAGAGCCTCTCATATATATGAAATAGAAAAAAATTGGCTTTGACTTTTGTTTCTATCACTTTTTATCATCTTTATAACCTGATAACTTTTTAGGCTATGACTCAACAGGGACTTAATTTTGCCAGCATACCCATCGTGGTTAGGATGTGAGAGATAAAAATAAGCAGCATGCCCTCTAACAATGATAGCTATGCTGGCAAAACCCCCACTGTAGATGTCTCTCTGCTGATAAAAGCATACTTTCATTGGTTTAGCTTACATTTTGCAGGGAGATGGTGTACGCTCTATTAGAAGAAAGAACCTTTCTGATATCAAATGCTATGTCTGAACCAGAAGACTTTGCCAAAAACACTGTATGAAATTAGATGTGCCCTGGGAAGTAAATATTTTCTTCAATGGAATTGTGAAATAATAGATGTTAGCCATAACTGATGCACTGAAATCTTAAGGGTCTGAGGACAAAAGAGTCAACCCCAGAACAACAGCACATAGCTTCCTACATCAACATCCACCTACATTAACCTTCAGAGGTAATTTCTGCCTTACTAAGCATGTCACTGTTTCAAGATACTGCAGGCAGAGTTTTTCTCAGCACCAGGAAAGGCAGTGACTGAGGCAGAAGACTGAAACAAGGAGATCTTGCCCTGTTCTTACTGACCAGACTGTTGGTCAACAAAGTATTTCACTATTTCTTAAATTCTCCATGATTAAAAGTAAACACAAAGCTGTTCTGAGACAGTTCAACATGCAATGATTTTTGGTGTACTGCAGTGTGGTGATAATAGAAAGGTCTTCTATTATATCACTGGTCATGATATAATAGTAGAAACAATTTAAAAATTTAGCATTGGGCAGAACACCGGACTATCCCAAGCTAAGACACATAAAGCAGTATATCTCATTCTTCAAATTATTTAAAGTCGTATCTTTGAAGGAATTATGGACTACAGTCAAGAAGTCAAACGACAATCTTAAGAGCTGACAGGATTACAAAATATTGCTTACTTGGGACGATACTTTATGGTATTTTAGAAAGCATTTTTTAATTTATGGCTGTGCAAATACCTGGTTTTCTTTTTGTCTTGTTAAAACCTGAAAGACAAAGCTTGAATTTTGGAACAAACAAAAAAATCTTGAGCAAAAACATGATTTTATGTTAATTTTATCCATTTCAACACACGTAAAACATTTCAGTTTTGAGCATGGTAAACAGGCAAGAGCAAGAAAGCTTTTGTTTGCAGGTAAGCAAGAGGAACGGAACTGTGAGAGTTCTCAATGCAGCTGCCTTTTTTGGCCTAAGGAAGTTCAAATTTGTACTGTCCGCATTTCTGGGAAATTTTGTATGTGTGACTCCTTATGAACTTTCACATTTCATTTATTTAATTACTCACAAGGCCTTTATTTCTAAGATAGCTTCCTGACTCTCATACAATGTCACTCTTACTTTTTCTCCTCAGTTTCTTCTGTACAAGCACTGCTGATCAATGAAAATCTGTTTTCAGCAACATGAAACAATATTAACAAGTGAACCTGAAAGACATCCATTTACCTACAACTGTTGGAATAAGAGCAGTGCTAGCAGTGAAACAGAAACAAGTTGGGTCTTTAACATAAATTGGACTATTGCATTAAAACCTTTCTAGAACATTTTTGTGTGTATAATCAGCTAACTAGCAAACAGTTTCAAGATATCCGCAACTGAGCTTTTGAGGGAATGAACTCTTCACAAACACACAAAAAAAAGCCTTTAGTAACACTCTTGTCCTTTGTGACTCAGTTTTAATCTCTTGAGAGATTCAAGGCAGTGCTGTGATTCCAGCATAAACCACTACTGTGGGAAGTAAGAAATGTGATGGAGGATATGGGGGGAGGGGACAGGGTGTTAAAGTACTGGATGAAACCTCCTCCTCCTCTGTTTAGAGAAGACTGCTACTCTAAGATTATTTTTAAATTAGTACCATTTTCATCAGTGTCCTAATTGTGGGTGCTGAAGTTTTACGATTTAACTTCAGGCACTTGTGATTTCAATCTCAACACTCTAAAAGTTAATGTACCCGCTCACCCCAAAATGCAGACAGTGTTCATCTATCAATTAAATCTTCATTCATCCTGTGTCTAAAAATTAATGCCTGAATCCTCATGGGATAGCCTGTGTTATTGACTGAGTGGGTTATGGCTGCAAAACTTCAAACTGGAATTACACCTGATCTGGTGACGAGTCCTGGTGTCATTCTAGGTGATACCGAAGGCTGTATTCACTTATGTGCCAGTTTTCCCTGTGTGTCAAGGGTAAATCAAAAGCCCAGACCTCCACTCTTAAAACTCCTTCTTTTAGCCATGACCAGTAAACAAAACTTTCTCATAAACTAGGTAGAAGAATGTATCTTCTGGCAAAATGTAATTATACTCCTTATCTTTTTCCCAGTTAAGAATATATCAGCTCCTGTTATTCTGCACTTCCCATTGTAAAGCCTTGTTCGGGAAAGATAAGATCCTGTTCATCCTAAAATTAGCAATAAAGCTCTCATTACTTTGGATAGTGAAGGACCATACGTTTAGATATCCCTGTTTTTTTGAAATTTGAAATCCCCCTAGCTCTATCACTCTAGACAAAACCAGATGTTTCCTGTCATGTTGATATTTATCCAGAAAAATGGGATTAAAATAAAAATTTTCAAACTTGATTTTGTGAGCTATTGACTGATTTTGAGCAGCCTTTTTTCTCTTGGAAATATTAACTCAAAACATTGCTTGCATGATTCTGCAACCATTCTTCACATCATTAACAATGTAGACAATACATTCTGTATCCAAAATACATGATAGAACTCTTTGGGAACTCAAAATGTAAAACCTGTCACCTCACAGAGATACATCCAATTATCAATGTATACAAGAAATCTAACTTCAAAATAATTTAGTCCCTTTTGCAAAGTAGCATGCCATTGAGAAGTAGCATTAAACACATTTTAAAAAAAATACATTTAATTTCAGAAGCATAAAAGAAGCTTTTATGTGTGTTTTCTTTTTACAGGAATCATTTCTCTGACTTACTAGATCAGCTTGCAGATTTTTAGCACTTCCAAAAACACGGCAGTCAGGGTTCATTTACTAAATCCACTTGAAACTGACTCATACCACAGTTAAAGGTTTTAAGAAATGTATCCCGACCTGTAAGAGTATCACAGATGCTAGAGGAGACAAACAAAAAATCCCAAACCTTTAATAATTTTGTATTTATGTCTTAAATCTAAATATTTTTAGCATCATTTTCTTCCCCAGGAGTCACGATCACATTTGTCAACTTAACTGATCCCTGAAATGAGATACAAATTATTCAACAGTATGATAAAAATAACAAGCTTCAGGCATAAGACAGCAGTTGTGTTTTTGTTTTATTAACTACTAGAGACCTATGGCAAATGAGTTCATTCTGAATATTACATAGGATCGTACTGTAGTTAAGCAGCCCTTTATTCCTGCATCAGAATACAAACACACATTTTGTTTGTTTGTTTGTTTGTTTGGGGCTGTTTTGTTGTGGATTTTTTTTTGGGGGGGGGTGGGTTTTTTTTGGTTTGGTTTTGGTTTATTTTGGTTTTTTTGGTTTTTTTTTACAGGTCTGGACACATTGCAGCTGCAGTAAGAGGTGCTCAAACTTCCAGCATCTGAAAGCAATAAGTCCTCAGTTTTCCTCTCAAACTTATAAAGGCTTCTGGTCATGGGACAAGTTACTGTCTAACAGCAAAACCGAACCCAAACAATAACATTGCCAGATCTTCCATACAGCTGCTAAAATATTCTCTCCACTTTAGAGAACAGTGATACCTTACCTAGATTGACTGCAGGCCTTCTTCTTGGCTGCTGAGAAGATTTGTACCTTTTGTAATTTCCAAATGCCATATTTCCATTCCCATAGACTCTAGCTGTCAAGTCATACATAGCAAAGTGGGAGAACACAGCAAGGCATAAGCAACCAGGAGGTTCCTGGAGTGCATTGATAACTTCCTTCTTCAAGTGTTAGAGGACCTAGCAAGGAGAGGTGCCATGGTGAACATTGTTCTCACCAACAAGGAAGGGCTGGTGTGGAACACAATGGGCTGCAATGGCCATGAGATGGTGGAGTTCAAGATCCATAGGGCAGTGAGGAGTGCTCACTGGAGGG
>VZTO01010484.1:45019-65321 GCA_013400615.1 Syrrhaptes paradoxus | reverse complement strand
TCAAAATAGAGAGCAATGTACAAGAAGGAACATGGAATAAGCCACACATGGATTGTAAAAACCTATTATAATTCAAGTATCACACAAATAATGATTTAATCATGTTTTAGTTATGTTTCCTGACAGTTAGGTTGTAAAGATGTGTTCACAACTTCCTCAAAAAAAAAGCATTCTGATTCAGAAAGGCTGCCTCAAGATTTCAAGTTTATCTTCAGTTCCCCAAGTTACATAATTTACAAATTCTTACATCATATGTGACTTGAGTTTGGTACATAGCCATTTTGTGAAATTGTTTTCAAACACATTAAATAATTGTATTAAAAAAATGACGATACAGTAGGAAGATGATACCTGAATACTGACTTTGTTAAAACTGTTGAAACACAAGTGATTACAGGACACTGCACTGTAAATCTAAGAGGTTTCACATGAGCTATGATCATTTTTTTTTTTATTCTCTGTGAGATCAGGCTTGGAAAGGTGGAGGAATAATATGGGAACTTTTTAATTAAAATCATCATTGTTTGGAATGGTGTGAAAAATACATCAGCATTTATGGCAAATGAAGCACGGAACACTGCACTGTGAACATGATGGCCAAATTGCTGCATAAGTAAGTATCCTGCCTTGAAATCTTTTCAGTGTCAGATGTAGCTAAACACTTAGAAGTATGGCTCTACTGTGAAAAAAATCTGTCAAAAAATAAGTGTTTCTCACTCCAGAGATCTACTTCTTGTGTTTACTCATGTGACTGAAAACATCAGACTCTATTCCAGCTAGTTACATTCATTTGATCTGCAAGGCTGGCTACATAGACATGATTGAATGTGCTCACTTATGTCTCTGGCAGCATGAACATAATTGTTAATTAGCTTCCAAGAATAAAATCTTAATTGCTGATAAAGATTCAGTATCAAAGCGCAAGTGAGTAGTTTTGTTCTTGACAGCATTTGGGTAACGTGAGTTCAATATGTCTAGGCTTCAGACTACACCAAGCACTGTGAATGTTTAGTACCTTAGATTAGAGCTGCAATAGGAGTGCTTGAGATTGCTTCATATTTTAGAAATTGTGAACAAAAAAAAGGCATTTCAAATGCTCACTGTGAAGAAAAATTGGGAAGAAACATTAGAAAGACAAACTATGGGAAGCCAAAAAGAAAACTTCCTTCCATATCCACCCCAAGCTGGCAGTACATCTGCTCAGTGCCCGCCATCTGGGTGTGTCTAATTAGAGACTACCTGGAATGGGCTCTCAGAGAGCTATTACAGAAACAGCTCCACAGCAGATGCCGCTTCGGTCCCTAAGGGCTGAAAGATAAGGCTGCAAGAACAAGAGGATCACTGAACAATGGGAATATCGTATCACCTTATATAGTAGTTCCATACAGCAAAATGGCTCCAGAAGAGCTACATCTTGCTTGCACTTGGAATTTACGTGAAATCCAACAGGGAGTAATGATTACACAGGCCAACAAGTACAAAGATAGTGAAACAACACACTGAGACATAATAAACACATGCGGTCCCATACTGATACTTCTGATGCATCACAGTTTAGACTGATGTGCTATGGATTTCTTTTCTTGTTTTTTTTGGTTCTTTTTCTGGAGGGGGGCTTTTTTTTTTTTTCATTTAAAAATTATTATTTTCAGGTTTTAATATCAACTCCATTTCAAGTTGTATTCAGCTGAAATTTAACACAGGACTTTTCTGTTTACTTTCCCACACTCTGGCCAAAAAATTTTCTTAAAGATAATTTTCAGGAGTTAAACAAATTACAGTACAGCATCAGGGGGAAAAAAAAGTGTTATCTTTCTCTTTTTCTAGCTTTTCTTTCCTGCAAAATTATCCCACTTGCCTACATAGCACTTAGTGCTTTCCACAGATTGAAAGACAATACTCAGCATCTTTAGATAACTCACACTGTTGAAAAACAAATGCAACTTCAGTTTTAGTGGAAGGAACAACATCTGACGGGAGCCGACTGCGGGGTTCTTCACAGCCTGGCTTCCAAACACTTCTGCTCTTTGGCCTCCACAGCAGCCTATGTAGTACCTGGAGCTGGCTGTGAATAGATGCTCCCAGGTAACACACCTTTTGGGCTGACACCAGATGTGAACAGGTCCTCTGTAAACATCTGTAGGAGCTGTGGCCAGCTGCAGTCCCCTTGGCCAGAAAATCACTCACTCCATTTTACTTGAATCTTTTGCATTTGAGCATTATAATTTTCTGGCATAAGACGTGATCTGAATACGTTGTAATATAATCCATTATGGAATTGTAAATATTAACGATGTTTTTACCTACAGCAATGGCAATATTAACTATATTCTTAGGAAGAAAAACACATTCCTCCTTCAGGTTAGGCTAATTTAAATTAGAATTCAATGCAGCTTCTCAGTATTATCACCTGTCTTTTACAGGCTCAGTGGGCTTTTAGGCTTAGAAAGGTGATTTGTCAGGTTCTTACTGTTAGCTTAATAAACTTGTGAATTAGTGAAAAGCACTGTAGTCAGTAAATTTGAAGATGGTTGGAGAAAAGTAGCCTCAGCTTTGACCCTACACTGCGCATCCACCCAGTGTCACAAGGGTGATCAGAGCTCAGCAGCCTAATGACAAACGTGCATTAAAACGGTTGGGACCAGAGACACATAGACAAAACACTGAGTGGCTTGCAAACCACTTGGCTATGCTTGTACTTGTAAAATACTCAAGGCACATGGGAAAAAGGGTGCAATTCTATGCCTCTCATAGAGGAAAAGAAACCCTGTTTTATCTGCTGCTATTTGTCATGTGAGAGACTAAAAATATTGGGAAATTTCTATCAAAAAACCCTAAATCTTAGAAATATTTCATATTTATGAACACTTTAGCTGTGTTTACAGATCTGCAATTACATGCCTCTTGCACACCGACATCTGAGATGAAAGGCTGTTTACACTTCTATGGGGAACTCTACTGTTAAAAAGATCTTGATACGCACAACACACAGCATGCAGCCTCCAAGCCAATCTCGGATATAGTTCTTAGTGCACAGCTGAGTCTGCAGAGAAGTTTGTAATAGCCATGTTGCGAAAGAGAATCAATCTTCAACTAAGATTGTAATTATAAACATTTTAAATGTTAAAACATCTTTAAAAGACTTTGCAATGGGTTTTGACCTTGGGAACACAATCCTAAACAAAATTTGAATTTTGGAGGGTAGACAAATCACTGAAAAATTGAGGTCCAGCTTAATCAAAGATATTCCAAAATTTGTGCGGAACAGATTCACCACAAACTTCTCCAAAATAATACTTAGAAAGGTGAAAGCATTTTCTTTTGAAACTTTCATGCTTTTATGCCAAAATGAAAATTTTTTTAGGTCATCCTGATCTTTCAGGTCAGGGAAAGACCTAAAGAAAAAACAGTTGCTTGTACAGACATATTTGTATGTCATAACACTTATTTGCATGGTACAAAAAGAAATATTAAAAGAAAGGTAAATAGTTTTTACATACACCTCTGACTCCCCAATAAGATCATGTTCTGGTGACTCTCGAGGCCATCAGTATACATTTTTCAAAATATGAGATTTATGAAACAAGAAAATAAAATGCCAGAGTGTGTTCCCCAGATGAAAAATGGACAAGAAAAGAAAACAGAATTTCTGCTCATAAATTAAAGAACTACTTTAGGAAAGGGACCAGTGTCAAAAGTAAATACATTGTACATTACCAAGGTGTGACATGCCATTTCTTATTGTACAAATGTAAAAGAAAGGCACAGTGAGCATTTTCTTAAAAAAAACAAGTGTATGAAAGAAAACACCTTTAAAGGTCATTAGCCTTTCATATGGCCTGTGGCCAAAAAAAGAACAACACTGAAAGTTATATGTCACCATAATGCATTATTTAAAATTCCATTTTAAATGGAATTTCAACCTGAAATACAGGTGAGATAATATGCCCTAAGACAGAGTTCTGAGAGCAAATGTCTGACATGCTTATATTATTTCCTTCTTATCTTAAATACTACTAGCAGAATTTTCCTCAGTATTCTTAGTTTAATAAGCATGTAATCAGTATGGGTCATCTGCTATTCTACATATAGTATAGATACTTTGACAAGCAGTAATTTAAAATTAAAAGTTGCATGCCTTAAATCTGTTTTAAAGAAGTATTTCAATATGCGTGAAATTAATGCTAAGACTAAATGTTACATTGTTTTGCAGAATTGGGGCATAAGATCTGTAGGAATACTCAGGAATTTACTTAAATGTAGAACTAATTTACAGAGACAGTGGAAAAATGTTCGGAACTGATGTGAAAATCTGTAACAACAAAAGTTCATGGGAATTCACCAGCCTAGTGAAAGGTATGATCTTGGTAACTTTTACAACTGTAATTTCAGAATATATTGCTACATGCAGTACTCCTCTTGGTTTTACATCAGCTGGTCTCACAAAATTCACCAGACTGGAAGAACTCTGTTCCTTCTAAAAACATGGTGAGCTTTTTCAGAAAATGGGACTTTTTTTGTTTTCCATAGGTAAACAACAACAAAAAGTATATTTACATGGATAAGATATTTCTCATGTGGAGCTGCAGAGACAAAATATGGAATAGCAAACTAAATAAATAAACTAAATTAACACGGGCCTGGGAGTTCTGGCTAGACTCCATTTCTCATATTGCAGTACTACTTTATTGTCAGAAGGGAGTCCCTAAACACAGATGGGAGACTAGGGAGAAAAGCAGCCAAGGAGAAGAATAAGGTTCTGAGTTGTCCAGATTCATAAATCCATCTAAGAGCTTGAGTTTATCTATTGCTGCATGTGGGAATACAGTTGCAGTTCTGTAACTCTGACATTGTTTTACCTTAAAACTGAAACCCTGTCAGATTCCATTTTGAATGAAAAAATTGGAAATTGCCATGGAAAATATTAGCTCATCACAGTAGACTTTCAGTAGATAACCTTTTGTGTTCTGCAAACTGGAATACAGGGTCAGACCTTTCATTTGCTAAGCTGTAAATATACAGGGTAGCTCAGGTACCTATGAAAAAGTGAAAAAAAAAATCAAACAACCAGGACCTCCATTTTTTTTCCCTGGATGTCGGAAAGCAAACATATATCCAGGCATTAAACAGTTAAGGTTAAATATCAGTACCAAGAGAAATAATTCAATATGTCAGGTTATATGTCTAGTTTGGATGAGAAAGAGTGCAGTACAGATGAGCACAGATAGTATTTTAAAAGCATGCCTGTGGTTTATCTTTCTGATGATAAAAATGAAGGTATTTCTAACAGTGAAAACAGTATTTGTTATTCTCTATCAGATAAACTTCATGACAGGGATTAAGTATTTGCTAGCACAATGTGTGAGGGGAAAAAACAAGTGTGCATGACCTGTGAAACTTATGTCAGACACCAAGGAGGGCTGCCACTCTCCTATACGTACGTCTGCCTGTTACCACTTGAGAGAGCTGAAATGTGCCAAGATGGATCTCTTTGCAGTATCAGAAACAGAGGGGCACATCACCTCTAGGTTATGCCAAAGAAAACATGCAAATTTGTGAATTTCTGCCTATTATTTGAGTATTTAAAACTAACATTGAAAAACACCTCTCAGAAGCCTACGTGATATTCTCATTTCACATCTACATGGTCCTCATGAATGCAGTATCCCAGCCATTCCAGTACGGAAATGAGATATATCCAAAACATCACATTTCCCCAGCCATTTTCTCAGAGCATTTCTGAGTAGTTTCAGCAGGAGCTCTGCATTGAACCTCTCCTGCATGAGGGCTTCAGGGACTTTTCTTTTAGGGCTTCGTTCCACCTTCCTCTTCCTTGTCCTGAGTTCTTCCTGCCACCCTGGCTGCCTCCCCCTCTTCCAGTCACCCAGAGTGGCTCTCCCTCCACCCTTTCCTGCCGCTCAAGTGCTGTCAAAAGCTTACACTGACAAAACAGCAGCAGTAGAAGTTATTCCCTCTTCATGGAGAGTTATCCCTGGGTAAAATGATGAATAACAGGCCAGGTTAGCATTTATACTCATGGATCCTATTACATTGCTCCACGGCCCAAATATTCTTGAGCAAACACCGCCTTGGAGCCATCCAAAATATGAAAGAAAGCCTGGCTTAAATAAAAACCTTTAAGAACATTAACTATTCAGCAAATCACTTAAGCATATGGTTAATTAAAAGGCCCCTTTTAAAAGGACTGAAGCCAATTAGACCAAATAATTATACACAAAAAAAGGTAATTGGGATTTATTATTGGAGTGACTGACGATATATGGTAATATAGTAGGTAGTTTCATTCCCTTAATGGATGGTCATTCCTTCATCATGTTCTTCTGTTCCTTATCTGTAGCCAAAAATGTAGGAGCATAGCTGGTACCCAGAAAGCTATAAGGAAGAGTCTAAGCTGTTACCCAGTAGCTTTCCTTATCTGATCATTTTTCCAGATGTAAAATGTAAGCAGAAAACATTTATTTGCCTTCCCCTGCTACCACTGCATTATGAACAGACAAATCTTTATTACAACATTTAAAACAATTCTTCATTGAGAAGAATTTCTCTCATTTGAGAATTCTGTGGCATCACTCCACTTAATAAGTTAACACCTAGCAAACACCAGTGACTACAACATAGCATTCTCCAGACATCAGTCAAGGCATACACAGCTATATATTTATTTTTTCAATATATTTCACTTGTAATTTGATTTTCTAAAAAGAAACACATTGAAAAACAATTATCTCCTTAATTTAAATGCCTGAACTTTGAAAAAAAAAAAAAAAAAGAGTAAAATCAGGTGCTGGCACCAAATTAAGTTGCTTTCAAAATCTGAAGGAATAAGCTACCGCCTTGGTGTGCTCTTTCTCTCCCTAGCAAGGCTTTTTTAAATTTTAACTTTAAGCTCTTGTAGCTTATTTGAGGGCTTCTTTAATTTTAATTGCAATTTTTAATTTGCAATTTTATTGCAATGAATTATGTTCTATGATTCTATGATTCTATGTTCTTTAAACAAGACAGAAGACAAAAAAAGAGCACTACAACATGCAAATAAATTGTGACCATACATAAATGCATAAGTACAGGTATTTCAAAATTTGTATGACACAGCTACGACACAGAAAATTCTAGTTGAGAAAGATACAAAATGCCTAACTCTGTACTGTTGAAATGATCAAGGTAGAAACTCCACAATTTTAACAGATAGGAATTTGAATCATGTACTGGTTAGAGTTATTCTGAGCCTGCTCTGGGATTTTTTTCTGCTGATTTGCATTTCTCTCACTATTTTGATGATCAAAATCACTTGTCTCTGGAGACCAGTTAAAAAGCAATGCTTATGGCATCAATGGCCAAAAAAAAGCAGAATGAAAAATAGACTAAGGAAAGATAAAAGCCAAAGGGTAAAGACAGACCACATCAGATTGCTGTCCAGGCTGAAGTGCAGTTTCACCTTTCTTCAACTGTAGTGAGGATTCTGTTCCAGAAATTTGCCTTTCTGTGCCAGCCCCCCCCAACTTCTTTGTGTTTATTCATAAATTCTAATACCTGTGAGATAAACAAGTCTTGATATACAAAAAAATCTGAACTTGTGAAATATCAAAGATAAAATTAAATGCACCTAAATATGGCCTAGATACCTTGCAACTTATTGGCCATAAAAAAGGAGTTTTATATTTCTTAGGAAAATATTTTCTTAACATTTGTTGTGTTATTGTTTTACAGATGAATCCACATCTGTTAAAATCCAAATTCAGGCCTACATATCAACTGTCTAAAATTTGAACGTATTCAGTATTCAGGGAATAGGTATACTGAATACATTCTCCCTGAAATGTCTAAATAATTTACAGTCTCAAGTATTGATTTTGCCCAAAGATCAAGAGTGGTAAGATCTGCAACAGAAAATTCTATCCTACCCCCCCCCCCAATAAAATAAATTTTTGAAAAATTAAAAAAATACAAATGTGGGNAAGCATGTAATTCCTTCTGTAAAATGTCAGTAGAAAATAATAATAATAATAATCATAATAATTAATATGATCATAATGAAATCCCAGGCACTGAATGGTACTTCTTTTGACACCTACACACATACTTAACAATAGGAGGAGATTTTCCAACTATCACAGTCTGTCACTCTTCCAGTACTACATCAGCTGGAGGCTGGATACAGATCACTATTCACAGGGTGACAATGATGCACTCTTCAGACATTGAAATTTAGGTCTGAGAGTAAGACAACAAACAGGCACACAACTGCAAAGGTTTGTCAAAAAAGCTATCAAGTGGATTTTAATAATCTACGCACAGTCCTTCTCCCATACATAAAGACAGACAACACGGTTATCTTCTTAACTAACTAAACTAATCATGCTCAGATTTTTTAATGAGCATTAAACCCTTATCCTGGCATTCACCTACAAGATACTTCCTAGCTTTTTATTCCATATTTTTTCTGTTCCTCAACTTATTTTTTTTTCCTGACTCCTTCACAAACCTATCAAAAAAGATAAACTATTTTTAAAGTGAATTTCCCCCCAGTTCCCTTGCACATACACTCTTGTCTATGTTTTTTTCTGTTCTGGTAACATATGCGTTAAGAAACAAGCTCTACAATGTATATTCCTTCTCAGTTTTCACCATGTTCAGGACTAAATTTATAAAACAGAGAAGCAACATTACATAGTGCTTTTATACACAACAACTACAGCGCAGAGATACAGAGGGCATGAATCATCCAAAGAGCCACTGCAAGGTGCAATAAACCCAGATACAGGGTTTTTTTTCTATCTGCTGTTATTTAGATGCCTAACAATAAGATCCATACAAGTGAACTTATTAGTGAAAAGGTGCTGTAGCCTGTAATAAACACTAATGAGAAAAGTTTCTTTCTCAGTAATTATTTACTGGGGCAAAGCAATTTTGAACCCTTTTCTGTGTTAACAGCTTAAACCTTATTCTAACAAAATGCAGAAGCAGATGATGGTCTCTCCTGAATGCCCTGTGGATGCCTGAGATACAGATTAAGTCACTCTTCTGTTATATGGTGGTTGAATGCTTATCTCCTACCTCTTAAGTGGATGCTCAGAACGGCACTCTCTCTTGAAGGAGGAAGCTGATCTGGTTTATATAGGATCATTAAATATTCATCAGGCCAAAAAAAGGGATAAGGAAGAAAGACTAAGAAAGGCTCTCTGGCCTGGTGGTTAAAACATGAGGAGAAGGTTTTCAAAAAAGGAAAGGAGTAAGGATGCATCTGCAGCATCTTGTGCAAGTTTTCTACTTACCTCACTGCAAAATCAAAACCATGTAACCTCTCTTCCAGCCACATTTTGCATGGGATGTAACTCTGAACTCTGAAAATGTCACTGCCTGGCTTCCAAAAAAGAATTAAGTGTATCTACTTCATGATTTCTGACAGCACTTAGGCATTAATTGGCATCTAGCTGCTGAGCAGCATGAAGTTCAGATCGTTCTGTGTGCAAGCATATTGGGGACAGGCTTAGGTGACATTTTAGGCATGCATGAAACAATTTTATGGAATTTGCTTTTTTCCTGGTTCAGGCAGGTACTAAGATACTTCATTTGGAATTAGAGAAAAAGATCCAAGGGGACATCTAACCCTGCGTGGCATACCCCAAATCACCTACTGTAGTGGTGCTGTGTCTGATCTGGTTGGGCTCCAGAGATATTGCTCGGACACCCTGGCCAGATTTCCAGAACATTTGGTTCACATTTATAATGTATGCCAGCAAAATTTAGGTGCTCATACATTAGGGACACTAAGCACTGCTTGAGGAACTTGGTGGTACAGCTCAAGCTATTAGAAGTTACTTGGGAGACTAAAGACTGACGGGTTTTCAAAACCATTTACGTGTCCTGCACTTAAGAGATATCAAGAAAAATGAAACCAAAAATAAGCACACAAAATACCTATAAAACCTTTACAGTGCCAAGTTACCTTTACAAAACTGGCTTAAGAATGTGCTGATGAAAAACATTCACTAACGTAATCTTACCAAGCAGCCTAAAACCTCTACTGTTGATGAGAGCAGTACCGACATGATGCACACTTCATCCACCAGTAAGTCAACACTCAAATAATAAAACACATTTGCAATGTGGGCAAGGAGGCTTATGTGGGCTTTAATGTAGGCAGTCTGGGTAACAGTAGCACTGGAAATGAAACATTAGGACATCCCTGCAAGGTAGCTGGTGAGTTAGTATCCAGAATTCCCTTGTATTATACTGCCATAAAACCTATCCTGTCATCACTGTTACTGTCCCCTTGTGCTACTGAAAGCAAATTGATAAAGGTGTCTAAAATATAAAGCATCCAGATTGCAGCATAGGTATTACTGAACTGCCACCACTCTGGCTCTATAGTAAATCAGCAGAATGTGCTGGTGCAGTTCTTATCCTGTATCTTTCCTTTAAATCAGCAGTTCAGAGATCACTTATTGCTGTGCAGTGGCCCAAAGAAAGGATTCCTTCTTTACAACTTGCCAGTTCAATTACCAGCTTCATATAGATTTTGGAACTTAAGATGCTGATGCCTTGCTGCCATCTTTTGATTCAGGCAGGCAGTCTGACATCTTGGCAACTTTCAGGTCACTTATGAAAGATTTTATTCGGAAGGAAAGGCCGGAATTAGATTTTGTTTATTTGTCACAAAGAAAAGCTGATGTAGGAACTGAGTATCCTTTATATTATGTTGGAACAATTCCTAGTACAACAGTATTTGAATCTAGGTTATGGCAAGTAAAAACAGCAATTTACATATGTTCAGCCATTACCTCCCTTCCACAAATGTTAACAGTTCTTCTCCTTATTCCCCCATCAGTTTTACAAATAAACCTATGAAACACAGTTCCTTAATATATCATAGTAAAGCAATTTTTTTCTTCTCAACCAGGGGAAGATTTTTCCCCCCTCCCCTGCTGTGTTAGCAACTGGAAGATCTTTTGAAGGCACACAGGATCATCTGCTCTTTGAACAGTGAGGTGCTATGTCTCACTGGATTATGCTCAGTGATTAATATTGCTTTAGGACTTAAAATCTGTGAACAGAGAATACATTCAGAATCAAATGCAAGAGCCATGAAAGAATCCCAGGACTATCAAGCATCTGCTGAAAACTCTCTGACAGGGTTTGGTTTGTGTTCAGGCATGAGGTGATATGGAGTGAAAGCAGTTAACGAAAAGTGAATGAATTTGGAGCTACTGAACCAGGGATGTAGCAAGTGGGGCTGATATTTTGAGCATCTGTGTCTGCATCATCTCTTGCAGGACCATAAACTGCAGACTTGAGCACTTGAACCTGCCCATCAGGCATCTTTCTCATCTGAATTCTCTCAAGACTGTTGAAAATACTGATTAACATTGCTCTGCCACCAAAAGAACAACAGAAATAAAGGGGGCTCAGAGGCAAGCAGTAAAAGTGATTTGAGACATGAAATGCTTTCCACATAAAAGTTTAAATATTTCATCTGTTTAATTTAGAAATGAGGCAAATAGACAGGGCATGATGGAGATGTGTACAGCAGTTAGAACTATGCCAAAGCTAAATTATCTGTCCCTATTCATCTTTTATTATCCAGACTGAACATCAAAAGATGTTAAAAAAAAAAGGAAAAGGAAAAGCTTTGTAGAATGTGATCGATTTAAAGAATGTACAGTCACTAGACCTGAAAAAATGGGGATTAGAGANAGAAAAAGATCCAAGGGGACATCTAACCCTGCGTGGCATACCCCAAATCACCTACTGTAGTGGTGCTGTGTCTGATCTGGTTGGGCTCCAGAGATATTGCTCGGACACCCTGGCCAGATTTCCAGAACATTTGGTTCACATTTATAATGTATGCCAGCAAAATTTAGGTGCTCATACATTAGGGACACTAAGCACTGCTTGAGGAACTTGGTGGTACAGCTCAAGCTATTAGAAGTTACTTGGGAGACTAAAGACTGACGGGTTTTCAAAACCATTTACGTGTCCTGCACTTAAGAGATATCAAGAAAAATGAAACCAAAAATAAGCACACAAAATACCTATAAAACCTTTACAGTGCCAAGTTACCTTTACAAAACTGGCTTAAGAATGTGCTGATGAAAAACATTCACTAACGTGATCTTACCAAGCAGCCTAAAACCTCTACTGTTGATGAGAGCAGTACCGACACGATGCACACTTCATCCACCAGTAAGTCAACACTCAAATAATAAAACACATTTGCAATGTGGGCAAGGAGGCTTATGTGGGCTTTAATGTAGGCAGTCTGGGTAACAGTAGCACTGGAAATGAAACATTAGGACATCCCTGCAAGGTAGCTGGTGAGTTAGTATCCAGAATTCCCTTGTATTATACTGCCATAAAACCTATCCTGTCATCACTGTTACTGTCCCCTTGTGCTACTGAAAGCAAATTGATAAAGGTGTCTAAAATATAAAGCATCCAGATTGCAGCATAGGTATTACTGAACTGCCACCACTCTGGCTCTATAGTAAATCAGCAGAATGTGCTGGTGCAGTTCTTATCCTGTATCTTTCCTTTAAATCAGCAGTTCAGAGATCACTTATTGCTGTGCAGTGGCCCAAAGAAAGGATTCCTTCTTTACAACTTGCCAGTTCAATTACCAGCTTCATATAGATTTTGGAACTTAAGATGCTGATGCCTTGTTGCCATCTTTTGATTCAGGCAGGCAGTCTGACATCTTGGCAACTTTCAGGTCACTTATGAAAGATTTTATTCGGAAGGAAAGGCCGGAATTAGATTTTGTTTATTTGTCACAAAGAAAAGCTGATGTAGGAACTGAGTATCCTTTATATTATGTTGGAACAATTCCTAGTACAACAGTATTTGAATCTAGGTTATGGCAAGTAAAAACAGCAATTTACATATGTTCAGCCATTACCTCCCTTCCACAAATGTTAACAGTTCTTCTCCTTATTCCCCCATCAGTTTTACAAATAAACCTATGAAACACAGTTCCTTAATATATCATAGTAAAGCAATTTTTTTCTTCTCAACCAGGGGAAGATTTTTCCCCCCTCCCCTGCTGTGTTAGCAACTGGAAGATCTTTTGAAGGCACACAGGATCATCTGCTCTTTGAACAGTGAGGTGCTATGTCTCACTGGATTATGCTCAGTGATTAATATTGCTTTAGGACTTAAAATCTGTGAACAGAGAATACATTCAGAATCAAATGCAAGAGCCATGAAAGAATCCCAGGACTATCAAGCATCTGCTGAAAACTCTCTGACAGGGTTTGGTTTGTGTTCAGGCATGAGGTGATATGGAGTGAAAGCAGTTAACGAAAAGTGAATGAATTTGGAGCTACTGAACCAGGGATGTAGCAAGTGGGGCTGATATTTTGAGCATCTGTGTCTGCATCATCTCTTGCAGGACCATAAACTGCAGACTTGAGCACTTGAACCTGCCCATCAGGCATCTTTCTCATCTGAATTCTCTCAAGACTGTTGAAAATACTGATTAACATTGCTCTGCCACCAAAAGAACAATAGAAATAAAGGGGGCTCAGAGGCAAGCAGTAAAAGTGATTTGAGACATGAAATGCTTTCCACATAGAAGTTTAAATATTTCATCTGTTTAATTTAGAAATGAGGCAAATAGACAGGGCATGATGGAGATGTGTACAGCAGTTAGAACTATGCCAAAGCTAAATTATCTGTCCCTATTCATCTTTTATTATCCAGACTGAACATCAAAAGATGTTAAAAAAAAAAGGAAAAGGAAAAGCTTTGTAGAATGTGATCGATTTAAAGAATGTACAGTCACTAGACCTGAAAAAATGGGGATTAGAGAAGTATTTGACATGCTTGTGAACTCTAACAACACCTTTTAACTGAGTTTAAAAAATAAATAATTAAGGTGTGCGTGGATAAAACCAAATAGACTGACATGATAATCCACCTAAGTGTGTATTTAATGTTCTCCTAGCCTCTACTTCTGGCCATTTACAAAGACAGGAGGATAGACAGGCTTCTAAGGTGATGTTTCTACAATATGGGAAACCTAGCTATGTAATTATTTTATGTTTCAAATAAGTTAGGATACTCCTTTAGATCAGAACACACGGTTAAACTGATGCTTACTGTACTAACAGCAATAAACACAGATGGAAGATGAAGGATATGACTGAGGAGATACTCTCCATCTGTAGATATCCTGACCTCGTTATTATTGGATTGACTGTTGGGATTCTTATTATCCTTTACCAGTTAGAATCTCTATCCCCAAAACATCATGCCAGCCTCAGTAGGATGACTAGCAGTCAACCAATTATTTCCAGGGAAAATCATCAGTTGCAAATAATTGCATAGCAAGATGCAAATGGTTAGTTGAAATTACACCTCTGAGGGTATCTACAACATTCTCTGTCAATGACTGGTGCAGATGGGTATGTCAAGCAGTCCTTGCTGGAGAACTCTTACCTGCGTCATGCTGTTTCCCTGCTCCCTCAAGACTGCTCCATAGTCTCTTTCATATCCTAAGTGCCATCTTACTTATGCATTAATATCCTTCTAAGTTTTCTTATGAAAATAAAAGGATGGTCCTGAGGTCTATTAAAAGAAACCATAGCAGTTTCTTTATGAGTTCCAGTCTGAATCAAGCCCAAGGCAGTATTAAACGTGTTACATTTATCTTCAGTAGCTTCTGAAATGAAATCTGTACAGTTTGTAAAGGTTTCCCTCTTCCTCTGCTATCATTCTTTACTTTCACACCTGCCTGAAATCAGCACCCACATCTATTTCCAGTCCTCTCATCCCTAACCCTCAATTATTTTGTTTTTTTACTGCTGGCTTCTGCACAAAAGATCCCCAGACATAGCTGGCAAGTAAGGGCATCTGGACAGCGGAATATTGCTGTTTCAGATAGTTTCGGCCTTTCACTTCATCCTGCTTCACTCCAAAAAAAGAGATCATTTGCACACTCCAGAAAAGAATATCGGCACTGCTGAGTTTCTAGCAAAGACGACAGATTGTTTCATTTCCATTGGTTTTCTTCCTACTTAGTTATGACCTGTTTAGCTTGCAAGCTGACTAGCTTGTCTGGGAAGCATGGCAACCTGCCTTGTCATCAACTGTGCGGCAGAGAAATCAGGGAACAGACAAACCCGCCAGGTTCCCAGCTCCAGAGAAGACTGCCTGGCCTATGGGTTCCCAGCCAGCCATCTCTTGGCTTGTCAGGTTGATATAAAGAATGCTTCTCTACTAATTTGGGAACCACCTGTTTAATTTGCCAGTCACCAGCTAACCTGGGGGATGACTCACCAGGCAGCCATCTGGTTTTTCATATAACGTTTTGACAGAATTGCATGTTCGCATCTTCCAGTTCTACAGAAACTTAGCAAAAACGGCTCTTGTGGAAAGGTTTTAACCAGCACCGTCAGGACCCTTGTTGATCAAAGGCTAGAGGGAAGTCAGACTCATTTTCCCATAAGATCTTTAATGTCTCCCTAGTTAGGAAAAACCTATGGNTTCCTCTCCATTTATATCAGGCATGTGAGTCCTCTGTAGTGTGCAGCACTTTCCACATTTTTTGCCTGATGTGAAAAAAACATGTCAACATTACATAATTTAAACCTTTCTTCAGAAGTTTTCAATTCAGTGGAAATTCTTTCCTTCTCATGATGGAATGAGGCATTGTTATCATCTACTGTGTCAGAAATAGGAAAAATTGTCTGAACATAACTTCTAAGTATCATCAGCCATGTTATCATGCTCAGACTAATCATGTAAGCATAAACTTAGCATAATAACAATTATTATTATCTAATAACAACACAAAAAGAACATACTGCTGATCATGTGAAAAAGCTGGATGACCTGCTTCCCATTCCAGAAACAGTAATCTGTCTGTTCCTTCACTGGAGGAAGGACTTAGAGTTCCCCCCACATCCGCTGTTCTCTATGGCTCAAACAAACAAGACAGAAGACGCTTTTGAGTATCCCTCTTGTATGTGCTGATGACTGGTCCCACAACACCAAAAATACAAACTGATGCTTACTGTACTAACAGCAATAAACACAGATGGAAGATGAAGGATATGACTGAGGAGATACTCTCCATCTGTAGATATCCTGACCTCGTTATTATTGGATTGACTGTTGGGATTCTTATTATCCTTTACCAGTTAGAATCTCTATCCCCAAAACATCATGCCAGCCTCAGTAGGATGACTAGCAGTCAACCAATTATTTCCAGGGAAAATCATCAGTTGCAAATAATTGCATAGCAAGATGCAAATGGTTAGTTGAAATTACACCTCTGAGGGTATGTACAACATTCTCTGTCAATGACTGGTGCAGATGGGTATGTCAAGCAGTCCTTGCTGGAGAACTCTTACCTGCGTCATGCTGTTTCCCTGCTCCCTCAAGACTGCTCCATAGTCTCTTTCATACCCTAAGTGCCATCTTACTTATGCATTAATATCCTTCTAAGTTTTCTTATGAAAATAAAAGGATGGTCCTGAGGTCTATTAAAAGAAACCATAGCAGTTTCTTTATGAGTTCCAGTCTGAATCAAGCCCAAGGCAGTATTAAACGTGTTACATTTATCTTCAGTAGCTTCTGAAATGAAATCTGTACAGTTTGTAAAGGTTTCCCTCTTCCTCTGCTATCATTCTTTACTTTCACACCTGCCTGAAATCAGCACCCACATCCATTTCCAGTCCTCTCATCCCTAACCCTCAATTATTTTGTTTTTTTACTGCTGGCTTCTGCACAAAAGATCCCCAGACATAGCTGGCAAGTAAGGGCATCTGGACAGCGGAATATTGCTGTTTCAGATAGTTTCGGCCTTTCACTTCATCCTGCTTCACTCCAAAAAAAGAGATCATTTGCACACTCCAGAAAAGAATATCGGCACTGCTGAGTTTCTAGCAAAGACGACAGATTGTTTCATTTCCATTGGTTTTCTTCCTACTTAGTTATGACCTGTTTAGCTTGCAAGCTGACTAGCTTGTCTGGGAAGCATGGCAACCTGCCTTGTCATCAACTGTGCGGCAGAGAAATCAGGGAACAGACAAACCCGCCAGGTTCCCAGCTCCAGAGAAGACTGCCTGGCCTATGGGTTCCCAGCCAGCCATCTCTTGGCTTGTCAGGTTGATATAAAGAATGCTTCTCTACTAATTTGGGAACCACCTGTTTAATTTGCCAGTCACCAGCTAACCTGGGGGATGACTCACCAGGCAGCCATCTGGTTTTTCATATAACGTTTTGACAGAATTGCATGTTCGCATCTTCCAGTTCTACAGAAACTTAGCAAAAACGGCTCTTGTGGAAAGGTTTTAACCAGCACCGTCAGGACCCTTGTTGATCAAAGGCTAGAGGGAAGTCAGACTCATTTTCCCATAAGATCTTTAATGTCTCCCTAGTTAGGAAAAACCTATGGTGTATGGGATAGCCATTGGGCTGGACTGCCCATCTATGCTGTTACTTACTATACATAAGGAGAAACGTTAAGTATTTCGAATTCATTAAATCCAAGGTCGACAGACAGATACACTTACTAATTGGCTGACATGCCATTTAAAGATACTCCAGTATGTGCTGTTCCTCATTCTGCAGATATTTTTAGACCTCTGTTTTATGTAGATTTTTTTTCCTAAGGTATTATTTTTATCTGCAGTGCTTTTGCTGTAGACTTTAAGCCTTATGGGATTCTCTAAAGAGAGAATAATTTGTCCTTAACAGAATATTTGTGATCAGTGATTTTTTTCTCTTAGCTCTTTGTTAAGCCAGATTCTCACAAACACTTTTGTTATCACTCCAGGCCTTCCTAGGATTACATCTAATTTGCCACATGGAGTTATTTCTGCACACAGAATTAAAGCTCTTAATCATATTTGGTTTAGTGACTCCCATTTGCTTAGCAATTGTGAGACTATTTTGCCTTCTGTTTTGTCCTCCTCTAGGGCTGATGATGACTTGACTGATTCACACAATCCACCAGTGACTGATTTCTTAGACCAATTATCTTAGTACAAAATATCAGTCATGTCTGCTTTTATTATTTCTGTTCACTGCAGGGTTATATACAAAAATAGGGGAGAAGAACATTAGATATGCACACACTGTCCATGCAAAAAATCTATAAAAATCCATTTTAATTTTGGCCTGTTCTCATTACCTGCAGTGTCTTTATGAGAAGATGGCTAGGACATGATTACTTGTCATAAATGAAGAGCTGCCTTGGGCCAGTGAAACCTTGCACTTGTTTCTTATGTGAAATATTATAAATAGAACTGAGTTTATAATAAAAAAATAGCTCCGTGGCTGGTAGGCAACTTAAAAGAAAAATGGTGTTCATAGTCATGCAGGCATAGTTTGAAAAGCAGCTTTTATAAAACATATTTAATGTTTACAGTCACTCAGTGGATGAAAACAGTAGTAATAATTTTAAAATATGCTTAATGTTTAAAACCACTTGGTGGCCAAACGAACAGATCTTGCTGAAGAGATATTTAATGTTCATAGCCATTTTGCGGTAAGGAAAAAGCAAGTTCTTGTTAATTTTTAACATTTACAGCTGATCAGTGGCTGCTAAAACAACTATCAATATGACATGTTATATGTTTAGAGTTGCTATGTGCCTGTATAAAAACAATTCCTACATCTCTCAATACTATGCTAAAACACGCCCATACCTTTCTCTCAGCAATAGGATCATTGACATAAAAATCACACATAATTCCAAAAGCTCTGATGCAATATACCTTGAACCTAAAGATGATTATGCAAACTACAAGACAGTACCAATAATTGTAAAGCTTCTCCTTATACATTAAAAGAATTAATATCATCAAAATGACCTACACATACATTCAGAGCAAAACCAAATAGCTTAATTTTAATAATGAAAGCATTGGTTGGTTAACCTAACAGAGACATCTGCATCAAAACACTTGGGTGTGATGAAATATAAAATGTTATTTGATTTATGCTACTGAGCTGGAATAAAATCAGCGTGTGGATAGGAACATAATGGCTTTATCTGCTGTGACATGAGTTTTTAACTTTGTCCACTTCCAGTTAAACACAACAAAGTAGGTCTGGGTATACATGAAGTAAGACTCAAATGCTTTGCATGAATCTGGCACTGATACTGACAATTTGGGACTGTGAAACCAGCTAGCGGAAAACATTCATCGAGAGTCTCACCTTTGTAACAGCAAAAGCTTCTCGGACATTTTGCTGTGTGCATGTTTGTGGGGTCCTGTCTGTCACACCTTTTATTTTACATAGATTCTCCCAGCTAACACTATTTGCCAAATTTCCTTCTTTTGCTGACAATTTCCAACAGCCAGGGTGGATGAAATGAAACTCACAGTGAGTAGGACAATAGCCGCAATCCTTTAACCCAGAAAGCCTTGATTCTCTGAATTGTTTTCTTCCTCCCTTTTAATCTAAAAGGGTTTTGTCTGTAAGGTTTTTCACAGCAGTTGAAGCTGCTTAGGTTGCCTAGTGATCCATCATTATGTCAACAAACACTTTTGTTTCAAAAGCTTTTACTGCCTACTTGTAATTTTCTCAACATCTCAGTGTCGTTTTTTTAATTTTTATTTTGTTTTGATTTGTATTTTTGTGCAATGTCCCTTAAACATGTGAAAAAACTCTCTGACAAAAGGCTAAGCAGTCATAACCTGCCTTTCCTTCTGCTCCTTCCTTAAAACTCTCCTTTCTCTACAGTGGCTATAAAACTTAGTCTGATGACCAGTGCAGTAGCTGTTTCTTTCCACGATTAAAGAAGTGAATAAAAAAGACAAGATCTGTAATTAACAAAGCAGTTCTAAGTGAGATACCACTGAAACGTCAGCTGTGATGGGTAAACTGCCATCTGACTTAGCCCCAGGATGCAGAACTGAAAGGCGGTGATGGGACAAGAATTTTTGTGAAGAGTGGCCTTTATGATCCAAGGTGCCAGGTCTGACCCAGGCAATGGATGAATTTGTACTCCCTGTAAGTACCTGTCATGGGTTAAGTAGAAGAGAGTTAATTTATTTTTCCTTCTCTTCATAAATAGCTAGCAAGAAGCTATGTTTTGGACTCCTGCTCAGGAGAAAAGCTGATAAGAAGGAACGTTTATAGTTATTGCCAGGATACTTTCAAGGATTTGCTTTTAGGTTAAGACTGAGAACCAGACTGACCAATTATTCCATCCCATGCATGTCAAATCCAGTATATAGGTGAGGACCCTTCCGGGACATCGCTCTCTTTTACTTCCCTGGGCTCCGGATCATCTCGCTTCGGGAGCCTGCATTCGCTCTCCCAAGGC
>VZTO01010484.1:0-44936 GCA_013400615.1 Syrrhaptes paradoxus | reverse complement strand
TCACTGTGTATCACATTGCATATTTTTATATAGTATTATTTCCAATGTTATTGTAGTTTAGTTATTAAATTGTCCTTATCTCAACCCACGAGTCCTCTTTGCCATTTACCTCTTTAATTCTCTCCCCTATCATTGGGTGGGGGCAGGGACTGTGTGAGCGGGTGTGTGTGGTTTGACCCCCAGCCAAGGGCCAACCCGCCACAGTACCAAACTAAAGGACGTGGGGACATGACCTTGCAAGGGTGAAGGCAGTATGGATTTGTGAAGGGAAGCCGCTCTTCACAAATCCTGTTAAAACTATTGGGTGAATCAGTGAATATGTAGCTTTAGATTACTTTCATAGATAAACAGTATCTAAATTTACAAACAGCTTTTAGTAAGGTTCTTAAGCAAAGGATCTTAAAATAAAAAGGTAGATTAAGAGAGAAAAGCCTTTTCTGAGATAATAATCAAATAAAAATAGAAATCAAATGGTAGGAATAAATTGCTGGCATCTCACTTGGATCTGAACTCATAGGTTGCAAGTGAAAGAGAACATATAAGCAGGTGAGAGCTTGACTAAAAAGTGTTACACGGGAATCTTAATGTAACAAGTAATTGGGGATAAAGGATTTGACACTGAGAAATACAAAGTAAGAGGCATGGGAAAAAATACCTTATCAGCACTTTCACAGAGGTGGGTCGTATCTCGGCTACCTATTAACTGTTGATTTTGGGATCACTGTGGAAAATCGTTTAAAGTTTTCATCTCAATGATCAATAGTGGCCAAAGAAAGGGAAAATGATAGATAGGAGTTATTAGATAAGGAAGAGAGAATAAGCAAGAATATTCAAGATATTTTTATGTTGAATATGACATCCAATTCCTATCATTGTCTCTAAGGACTTGATAACACCAGAAAAAAACATGGAGACCAGGGTGGAGATGGAGAGGCTGCAGACAGAGGCTGACAGATTATACTGCCAGTTAGCTCTCCGTGACTCTGTGTAATACCATCCAAAAATCTCTGTTCTCTACAGATTCCCAAAGTATATCTTCCACAACAGCCTGGGTATGCTTTTGGAAGTCCTTAAAAATATATCACCAGAAGCTAGGAATCTATACCAAGGGAAGGATCGTTCAGTATCTGCCTCAATGCCTTATAGTCCTTCCTGCCCCAGCCTCTGCTCAGTGTAAGCCTCAAGCAAACTTGGGCACATGTTACTAAGTTATGCCCAACCTGAGTGCAAGTTCCCACCCACCAGTTCATCGAGTTAGTTTTCTACACATGGTAATCCTTCACATGAAACTACATAGATGGATATATTAAACACGTTCCGTTTGTGAACGTATATATATAAGCCTTTGTCAATGTTTAAATATAAGCCAGTATTTAAATATAAGCCAATGAAGTATTCACTTCAGAAGGAAAACCGACAGAAAATTTATAAAGACTATTTTTAGGTTGTCAGTACCATGGGAAGCAAATCCATAACACTCTTCAAGTAGCTCCCTTGCACCACAGAGGATACCCAGTAAAAATAACTGGATATCAACTTTCTAGTATCATTAACCATTTCAGTGTTACAACATGGTGTTACAATTGAGGCAGTTTAAAATATAATATTCAAGACTAATCAGTAATACAGCTATTTAATGTGAACATATTCCATTACTCGTTAATTAATAACCAAAAAGGCACAATAATTTCCATGGTAATCTGGAGTTTGTACAGCCCCCCTAAGCAATAAAGAGTTAATCTAGTGGAAAGGTATGAAATGAAATTGCCTAGGAAAGAACATATGGAATCAATATGTTATGGAAATGATGTGTTTAGTACAGTCTTAGCTAGTCGGTGTACAAGCATAGAGGAATAATGGAAAGACCTTAGAATACAACTAGGAGACAGTGACAGAAGAAGTTATAAATTTGTCCCATTTCACATCTTTGTCCTTTCCAAAATAAATTCTTCATAATAAAATATTCTTCACACCATCTATTATGTGAACAATACACTGTCAACTTTGGAGGTACCAATATCCTTCTGCAACAATACAGAAACTATGCACACTTAGAAAGTGTCAGAAATAGTGGAAGTCATAGATGGGTACAGTAACCTGCATGTTACACCAGTTACCAAGAGGCTTTTCAAGGTCTTTTTTTGTTTATATCTGTGATTGACTGTCCTCTCCATCATACATGAGCAGAACACAGGCATATATGGAAGGAGGGAGACTAACCAGCCATTCAAGCTTTTGGCATAAAACAGGTAGGCGTCCTAGTTTGCAATGGGTTTAAACTAGAGTTTTATAACACAGTAAACATCCTGCTAAAATTTTTCTCTTAGCAAAAAGCATATGAAGAAATCTGGCTCCCAGTAAGGAATGCACCACCAAGTAAAAATGGCAATCCTAAAATTATCTCTTCTTCAGAAAAAGCTAAAAGATATTCATTACCATAATCTTTTTTAAGGAGTAGTATTGATTAAAGGGAAAAACAAACAAACCCTACTGTACAGAAAACATAGAAGAAACTTTAATACAACCTCAAAGTGAATTTAAAAGGAAAAATTACATTTCAACCTAAAACACGAATGGAAAATTTCAAAACAAAGTTCTTAGAAAATGTACCATGAAAAACTTGGATATGAGGGATAGGTCTAAACCATATCTATGTGTAGAAAACCAGATTTTGATGATACTATTAATTTCCATCTTTTTATACCTTTTTCAGTAAAAAATCATGAAGGTCCAGGATAAAGCTGAAATGTAATTTTATTATAACTCGGTGACTGGAACTCTGAATCTGGGGTGAATGCTACGGCATTGTTTCAGCCACCAAAGCTTCAGTGACAGCAATTAGTACAAAGGTCAGAGATGTTACTAAAAAGAGAACAGTGCAGCCATGAAAATTTATAAAATGTGTTTAAGGAGTCTGAAGGACACTTTTCTTCTCCAGACTTCCCATCCCCACACAATCCTCTCCTATGGGTGTAGGCTGTGGTACCTCAAGGGTGTTTTATACAATTCACTTCATTTCACTGTCCAAATAGAATATATACTGTGTGTTTACACTCGGTGTAAAGTCTTGAGGATCTTATTAGCTACTTCTCTACCTCTCTATTCCCCTTTCAACATGAACTCTGGCATCCATATTTTGCTCCTTATTACTAATAACCTTAGGATAACCAACAAATGGACTAAACATTTGTCATGCAACAATAAAAGACAGCAAGTCACTAGTCACAAACGCTTGTCAGGCTCACAGAAATGACTAGTAAGGGGAGGAAAAGGTTGCATTGTAGTGCATTTCCCACAATGGAAACAGCGTGACTGCAGTTCATAATAAATACTGTTACAAAAATAGAATAGGTGAAGTTTAGGACATTTGGGAATTGAAACCGGGCAACTAGAAAATGAAAGTGTAAAAAAAATAGATAGGAGGAAGAGTTTATCAGGGTATTTGCAAAAGCCAAGACAACCATATGCTGCACCAGATAAAAAAATCAAAGTGATTTTCAATGTCAGCGTCAGGCACTGGTAGGTCTGGGCATGTCTATAGGTGCAACTAAATGATACTGATGATAGGGAGCAGTAGTTTTAGATCCTCTGAGAGAGCTGTGCTTGCATAAGGTCGCAAAAGCATGGATAAGAGAGAGCAAGAAAGTGGAGAGAACTACATCAGAGAAGGCACAATCTCCTGGTGCATCACAGGCAACAGAAGGCATTTCTGGATATTTTTGCTGCAAGACAACCCAACAGCATAAATTTTATCTGCTTTAGCAACTACTAACTGGAATTCAGGTTGCCATTTAGGGTACTGTTTCCTTGCCTTGTCTTTTCTGATCAATTTTCATCCATCTTTTATTTTTCTTATAGAGCAAAACAAATGAATAAATCTTCTAGAGGTAGTGAATGTGACTGAGTAAAGTGAAAATCAAGAGGATACATTTTTGCCATGGCATCTACTGCTGTTTTTCCAAAGAAGAGTAATTGAAAAGCATTTCTTTTAAAATGCTGTATGCCTGACACAACATTCTCAGTTGCATCTCATTTAGTCATGCAACTCCCAGTCAATGTAAAAACCACAGTGCATAGCACACCTTGAAGAGAATTTCCCAAGAAATAAAACCACTGCTAGCATTTTGTCTTCTATGGCACACACATATTTATGACAATAAGAAAGGAAGATGGAGGGAGAGCAACAGAGTGAGAGAATGAATGTGTGCACTGCATTCTGCTGTGTAAATAGCATTATTCATTCTTATTTTGCTCATTTCTCTCTGATCAAGTCTTAAAAACAATTTAACTAACCATAGATTCACTGCTGAGAAAATTTTATGCTGAACTTACCACAGAAATAGACTTGAAAATGTTTTCCACCTATAAATAATATAACTGTGAGTAATATTACTAGACATCTCTACAGGGGGCAACAACAGTAGTGCATCTACACAGTGAACCTACAGATGCACCTCTATGGGTGACTCTAATGAACTTGTTTCTACATGTGTATGAGATTAATGTGATCATCTCTACATGTCCATTCATATACAATTTTGTCACATTCTATCACTCTATCACAAAATATAAAATACTACCTCATTAATTCCACATAGAAACTTATGTAGATAGCTAGTTGCCTCCCAGATTGTATTGCAAAACATCACCATCTGAGCTGTGTCACTGAAAGGGCAACAGGATCTCTCTGCACATTTCAGAGTCAGAAAACTCTGCAACTGTTGTCAGCTACAGGGAGTACAGAATGACTAGTACTGGATTGTGAAGTATTGGGAAAAGACAGCTTAGGAGAGAAAATGGCGATAAGCTGAAACTAGCACTGGGAATTTAAAGGCTTCCCAGCCCAGAATGAATTAATTTCTGGTGCCTGCAGGGAAGCCTGAAGAGCCATCTGGCAGCAGGGCACAAGCAGTGTGCTTGCGTTGCAAACACGCTGTTCAGGAGCACTGCAGAACAAGCCACCAGGCAGAGACCTGAAGGGCCCATTTAGTCTATTCTGCTCCAAAGCAGGACCAGTGCTCTTTATGTCTTTCCTGGCAAATGTCATTCATGTTGTGAAAATTCTTAAAAAAAAAAAAAAAAAAAAAGCCTATTCCAGTGCTTCAGTGTCCTTCCAACAATCTATCTTTCTTGGGAGAGAAAATTATTCTCTCCCCTGTACACTAGCTGTTTGAGAACTTACCATGTTTCCAGTCTTCTCTTTTTTTTTTTCTTTTTTTTTCCTTAAGAATCCAATGCACTCAATATTTCTTGGACATTAGGTTTTTGAGACCTTGAGCCAGTCTTGCTTAGCTGCTTTAACTCCTGTTCTTGCACTGTGGAGTGCCAGGTGAGGGCGATCATTAACTTTCAGCACCCACAGTGTAGAAGGACTTGGCTAAAGAATTGTTCCCTAATTCATAATTAGGGGAACATACAAGTGCTGTAGGAGTTTAACGATCACAAAGACAAGAATAGTGAATGGAAAGATGCTGTTGTACCATCTAATTCTGTGCAGGAAACAGTCAACGTTAACTTGGAAGAGAGGAGAAGGCACTTCATCATGTGAAATGACAGGTTTAGGGGTACACAGAACCCCTGGACCTTAGCATACCTTCTCCTTGAATACCTTCTTTTTTTTCTCCTCCTGTCCTCAGAGAACTTAAGTCACAAGCACTCATTTTGCAGGAGGATTAGTTTCCTAAATAAGCAAATAAAGCTAAAACAAAACTGCAATCTGTACATTTCTAAGCACAGAGCGAGACATTTCTAATAATAAGTTTTATTAGCTATATTTTCACTTTGGCCTTCTCTTTCCTTCCCCAGCAGGAAATGCACATTGAGACAATTAAGTAATATGCAATTAGTTATCAAGTGTTTAAAGTTTCTTACTCACCCACAGGAGACATTTCTGGGACACTGGCAACATAAGGCCCATCCAGGAACTTTGGCTCATTATCATTAATGTCCTGCACTTTGATGATGAACTCTGATTCAGGCTCTAGTGGTTTCTTGGTGTCAACATCCACAGCCTGAGCCCGGAGTGTGTAGAAAGGTTTTTCCTCTCGATCTAGGCTCCTTATGGCATGAATGTCTCCTGTGGTCTCATCAATGGTAAAAACCGTGCCAGCACCATCTCCTGAAAGGGTATATTTAACAGTGCCCACTCCCTTGTCCAAGTCAGAGTGAAGCTTGAGAACAAAAAGAAAAGAAAGGTGAGGAAAAGAACATTAATGGCTTTTTCTAGGCTAGAAGGCAATTATTATTTTTATTTTTTTCTTATGTAGTAAAAGGCATTAGAGAAACCAATTTCATAAGTCCTTAACTGCCTCTAAGCACATGCAGAAAATGTGGGTAGCACGTTATCTAATATTTTTACCCTCATCTAGTACCCAGTACAGAGAGCATTTCAAAATTCTACCTGGTTTCTCTCATGAATACTGTTCACTACTAAAGCTGCAATGAAGCAGGGCTTTGGATCTGTTGAAGTTTAAGATCAAGGATGGAACACCACCAATAACCACATCAAACAAACAAGAGATGACATGAGAGAATTTCAAAATCTTTCACAGGCATTTGGCTTTCAGAGAAGTAAAAGGGAACTATCTAATTTTAATTTCACACACAAGAGCTTGACAGAATCCCAAACTCAAAGTCAAACCTGGTTTAAAGAAAGACAATATACACCTCTTAATTACAGTAAATGTTAGACAAAGCAAAAAAAATACTAACTCTTTTACACAATTATTTGATGGCTTGTTTCTGTCCTTTCTGAGATAGTCACGTTGTGGACTGTGTGAAGCTGGAAGTTCTCTTGCTCATTAGAAGAATACAGAACTGAACCATTTCTGCCTTAACTCAATCATTTCTGCCTTAAATACCAATATACACATTTTCCAGGCTGTTAGTATGTTAAATCTCTAATTTGAAAAAAATACTTGAATACAAGCTCTTGGACATTTTTGTCCATTTGATCAGTGTCTATACTATTGTAATGTGGCCTTACACACTCTTTTAAATGCAAGAACTTTTAAAACTTCTTTCTCAGATGCCTTTATCTGCTTCATGCTCATCCTTTAAATACACCAAAAAGTTTTGAATAGATGCTCAAGGTTACATCACTGCTGAAACAGCTTTTAAAATTTTCACCCACTTGTCCCATCTAATGAGGACTAAAGGGATCTGCTATAATGGACACAGGCTGGAACGGAGTTTTCAAGAGTAAATTCCCTTAAGCAGTATAGTAAAGCGATTATGGATATAGGCTTTATTTACATGATGTACTGCCCAAGGTGAAACACAATAGAGGAAACATGGGACATGAAGGGAGATTATGTAGAAAATGAATTACTGAGAAACTAAATGGTTTTGGTAATGGGGCAAGAAGCTAAGCTACAGAGAAAGAGGTAAATGCAATTATTAACTTTTATAGCTACTGCCTTGAAATTGAAAATAGGTCCTTGTGACTGTGGAAGAGGTCATAGTTTGTGGGACAGAATGAATGTGAACATAGACTCTTCTTTGTCTACTTTTGCATCTCATCATTCCTGCTCAGTGAATATACTAGCTTCTGATCTTTCATCTATCTGCCCCCTGCTTGTAATTCAAAATTATCTCTCCAGTCTGAAGTAAAGCATTTTCCTTCTTGAGCACTGGTTCACTGTGGAAATAGTCAAAGGAAGTTAATTCTTTTCCTCCTGGGGTGTTAAATATTTCCTTGCTTGCAAAATGAAAAGATAATGCAGCCTGAGATAATTAATGTCTATTTCTTCCTCATCATTTTAATTTAAGTGCCTCACAAGCTTCCTGCTGTTCTATTATACCTTGCTCAGTTAAAACTTAGTATTTGCCTTCCATTATCATATAGAGGCTTACAGACACACATGTGGTGAAAAAAATCAAAATAATGAGAAAGCTCATAGAAAAATGTTAGAACTTTGTAGAGAGAATCACACCATTTTCTCATTTGTGTACCTGTATCAAATAAAATATGTCTGGGCTTTATTGTGAAGTCTACCTTGATCCATAGTCCCGGAAGTAAGGTCATCACAGAGCAAAAGAGAGTGGTTTAAAAGCAGGGATTTGTAAACAGGGAAGCATACCAAGAATGTTGTCTACACTCCCATCTCTTGTCATCAGATTTGGCACTAAAGCTGAGATGGTCGAGTGTCTTTCTGATTGCCAGCTGAAGGGTTTATGTTCAACTAGTAACAAATCAGACTGCATTGCATGCCTTATCCGAGTGCTTGGGGGATACTAGAGAGAAATAATTACAGTTGCTTCCCCTATCTGGGATAAAAATTTAAAAAATAACAAGAAAAAAAAAAACAAAACAAAGACTCATATGAGGAAGGAAGAGTGAAATATAAAGACAAGCACAATCATAGCTTTTTCACCAGTATTGGAGCAAAAAAAAAGCTTTATAACTGGCAGCATTAGCAATTCTGTAGTTACAGATGTGTTTACTGTGCTTCACAAATATCACTCAGCTAGTATAACTTAGGAACCATTCCACGGATTTAAGCAGAGTTGCATTGTTTTGCATTAGCTGGGATCTGTCACACCGTGTGTATTCATCAAATCATGCTAATCTGCTGATTTCAATATAGGCTTATTAGATGCCATTGCTGGACCATTTGTAACCCACATTGAGCTACATAATTTGTGGGGCAATACAACATTACAAAGTGTCTAATTACTGTAGGGGAATAGCTGATTGATTTAATTTAAAATGAACTAAATTGTCCAACAATAAAAGGCATGCAATACCGAGATTCAGATGCAAGGACAGAGAGAGAGGAACTAGCATTGGTTGGACTTGCACAGCACTAAAAAATAATCCTGCCTTTCAATGCCTGAAATTTTCCAGAAAGCACTTTAGGCTAAAGAATAACTGCTTGCTAGTGTGCCTCTGATTTATGTGCTACAAGCTGTATTACACTGGAAGAAAAGACATTTATTTTTTGTGCTGAAAAACATAGAGAAGATTTGTGAGAGACTAGTCTTTTTCTGACACTGAGTCTAGCAGTAGTTTCGGTTTTGTATACCGTTTCTCCTTCTTGCTTGTACTTCTTTTCCAATTCTTGTTCTTCTGCTATTCGAGTAAAACTATAGGTCAAGAGAGCAAGATCTTACCTACCCCCCCCAATGTGTTTACATTTTAGAATTACTTGAATTTACTGCAACAGGGTGGTACAAATGATCCCATTCACATTGTTGTTTTTTTTGCTGTTATGGTTTCTCTGTAAATCCTGAATAGTAAAACTATCACAAAGGTTTGGAAATGCAAAGGATTCATTTCTAGTTTTGCTCAAATATGTGCTGTTATTCTCACTACCTAAGTAACAAAGTTTAATGTCACATCTTTGGGCAAATCTGCCCCAAGTGCAAAATTAATGATTTCTTGCAGAAAACTGTTAGTGCAGAAAATCATGAATATTTTTCTGTGATGGCAGATAAAAACTCATCACCCCATAATTCTTGCTAATGTGTGCAAACAATAACACGTATGTCAAAGGAAATGATTGATAAAAAAACAAGTATAAAAATAAGATGGAGACTATTTCAAAATATATTGCATAAATCTATGCAGAAACTATGACAGTGTTCTTGAATCATATGCAATACCAGATGTCAGACTGAGGCAGCATACAAGTCCATATGACCTAGCAATCCGCTTCAGCCTATAACTAGCTGAAAGCTAATTTGTTTCAGAGAGAATTAAAAGGTTGGTAACAATTCACTACAAGCACATCTGGAAGAAATTATTTATTCCGTTCTTCAGGCAGTTATGTCCAGTTCCTAACAAGCAGTATGCCTGTTCGTATTCAATAACTCAATGTTACTAGCTCCATGTCACTTTAAGAATTCATAAACCTGCACAAATGATTTCACATTACATATGAAAACACATGAAAGATCAACAAATGGATTAGCTAACATACTTCAAGAACTCCTGTACACTCCTAGCTAAATTCCACATAACACTAGTATGGATCAGAAGTATTTGCTTCTTGCTGCTGATTTGCTCCTCAGTATCCTATGCATCTGATCCTCAGCTGGATACCTTCTATTTTCTTAAACACTTCAATGGCTTGCATTAACAAACTTACAATGATTTGAAAAGTCAAATTTGTAAATTCACAGACATAGGAAAAGAAATCAGAAGCAAAAGAAGCTTAATGAGTCAGCCTAGCCTTAAAATGACATAATCACTATACCCCGACAGATCATGCAGGAACGTGGACTATGACATTCACTAGGATTGCTGAGATCTTAATTTCATAGCAATACCAACATTTAAAAGTTGTTTTATGAATTGACTTGATGCCCATCTTAATTTCCCATCCATATACAATTTAAAAAAAAAGGCAGAGGTAGAAAAGAGGAGGAAGTAAAAAGGTTTTAAATGTCAAGGAATGCTTAAAATCCCTAAAATGATACATTCACCCTGTGCTATACTTTGAGATTATAAGTCTTATTCCATTGCCAGTTTCACAGGTTAAAAAAAATTCACAATTCAATCTATCTGTTGCTAGTAGATCAATTTAAATGCTGTATTGCAGTGCATATCTGGACTGAAAAAATTGCCAAATGCTCCAAGATATTAACCCTTCCTAGCATGCACAACAATACTAGTTATCTAGAATCACAGAATCATAGAATGGTTTGGGTTGGAAAGGATCCTGCTGCATAAATGTGGCCTTTTCCTTTCTTTTCACTACTGTGGGCGTGAAATCTATGATAAACTATCTTCGGGTTCAAAGGAGTCTGTGCAAGACATCACCTGTTACAAATGAATGCATTTCAGTTTGATTTACACCTGTGAAAGCACTGGCACTCTCTCTGTAGGAACGCCTGGCTGGAGTCCCAGTGGCCAAGTGGGAGCATAATGCTGACACCTGACACTGAGAAATGAGGGAAGGGAATTTTCCACAAACAGGGGTCTGTGGAAAAATAATCACAGATTTCAGCAGCAGATACTTGTATGTATTTTCAAGGCAATACTTATTTTTTAATTCTGAAAACTAAATGAAGAAAACACAGCTTTATTATCAAATTCTAAATTCTTGTTATTTAATCGTTCAAGATCTGCAAAACATATGATGGCACTGTTGTACTTAATGAAAATCGTAAGTATAGAGGGGTGGTGCTCCTTTTAGGTAGTAAATACTATTGTAGTATTTTCTTTTTGAAAGAGGCATCACTGTAAGAATATCAAAAAAGGCCTGCATCTCTCTGGACACCACATACTGACAGGAATATATTATTTTGTATTATGTTCCCTGCTGGATACCTTCTACAATATATATATAAAAATCAATGCATGAAAATATGAAACATGCTGTATGAATAAATACAATAAAAGTAGATTCTAGAGACTTAGGAAGCCTTTACATGAAACAAGCTATATCTATAACAAAATTTGTAAGACACCTATTAAAGGAGAGTTTTTAATTTCTAATGACTGCCTAATGATATTTATAAAGATAGTCTCTCTGAAGATCAGCAGATAATCACTGTTCAAAAAGTTGAGAACAAGTAGGAACTTTATATTACAAAGCATATCTGAATTAAGCTGTTGGCAAGGCTAGATATTTTCAGTCTCATAGGAAGTGCTTATGTTTGTGAACTGAAATGACAAAATCTATTTTCTTCCAAGGGTGTGCAAATGTGATTCATTTTCTGTAGAATTATACTCTCTAGATGTCCTAAGCCACAACATATAAAACCATGGTTTTTTTCCTTATTCCTTATATGCTAACTCCTTGGGCTTTACACAGAAAATACCATTAGCATCAGAGAACACATGCTTGAATATAAAATCCAACATAATCAATATATGAGATCTTTATCAAGGAGCTTATTGATAGGACAAGGGGTAATGATTATAAGCTGAAAGAGGGTGAATTTAGGTTAGATATCAGGAAGAAATATTTTGCATGAGGGTGGTGAGGCACTGGAACAGGTTGCCCAGGGAAGTTGTGGGTTCCCCATCCCTGGAGGTGTTCAAGGCCAGGCTGGATGAGGCTTTGAGCAACCTGAGCTAGCGGGAGATGTCCCTGCCCATGCCAGGGGGGTGGGAACTCAAATGCTCTTTAAGGTCCCTTCCAACCCAAACCATTCTATGATTCTATGATTCCTCATCTCATCTAATAATGGGTCATCACATAACAGACATTTTTTTTTCTTGAAATTTAATTTCCCATGGAAGCTATAGCTACAGCTGCTCAGTTGCATGACTTTTTTTTTCTCTCACAGGAATTGCCCTACTAATGCCAGTGGGAATACCTCTGTGTAGGGTGTAGGATTGTGCCACAAGGAAGACAGTGTACTGTATGCCATCCTGCTTCTGAAGTGACAGACAAAAGACAGCTGGCTGTTGACGGCTGCCACAGCAAATAGGGGCTATGGAGTGACATCCACTGCTGGGAGAGATCATGGCTCTGAGCAGCTTCCCACTCCTTTCCCTTGGTGGCATTCACTTCCCCATCCCAAATGTCTGGAGCTAATTGAATTCCCTTGAGCTTCCTTACATCACACTCTCCAATCTAGTTAAAACCGTTGAACAGCTGGCCATTGTAAGCCCTTCTCTTCTGAAATTAATTATGGAAAACTCATACTTCCTGCTCAAATTGCTCTTCTGTGGGGACAGCAACCTCTATGAGAGACAGTAGCTGTGGAGCAGCATTCAGTTCCATACCACAGCTCCAACTATGTAGTCATAAACATCTAAAGGCATAGTATTCATGAAGCTAGTTATCTCCTACTATTAATCAGTCTCTAACACAGGAAACTGTGGTTAGGGGTTAGCTGACCTCCACAGTTGCAGAAATAGTCCACCTGACCACACATGAAGGGAATCCCAAGCCTGACCGGCTCCCTGACTCGGCTCTGCAAAACATCCAGAGATAGCTTCTCCAGAAAGTCACAGGCTTAGTATAGTTCCTGGAAGCATATCCCCCATAAGACTCTCTAAAGTAGGCTTACCCTACTTTAGGAAGCCACAATTTGCTGACATGCAGACATATGAAAGGACACAGATCACCACACAGACTCCTGCTGTGTTACCTAGTGGTCTACCTATGCTGAAAGCTTTCCGTGTGTATATCTCAAAGACGATAATAATAACAATAAAAAATAAGTTTTAAAAGTAACTCATAAATTCACAACATTTAAGTACTTTTAATGAGAGCTCTGTCATAAATAAAAAAGAACAAGTTCCTGTAGTTAGAACATGAAAGACTAGAAACATATTGCTGGAAACATATGCCGAGAGCGTATCAGTTTAAGTCCATTGCATTTGGAGAGGTCAAAGATTCTAAACCGATTATAAAAGCTTATGCTTAATTTGACATTGATTGGAAAGAAATCTTCTTCTATTTCATTTTTTATTTATATCAGTACGCTCTTCAATTTCAGCCTGATCTTGGAAAGGGTTTTAGAGCAAAGGCCTATTAAATTCTGTTGGTGCTGATTAAACTTTCTTCTTTTTGATCTTTCCCTCAACACATTTTTTTTGTTATTTCAAATATTTTTCTTCACTGACTGCATTGCAAATTAATATAAAAGCTCCCTTCCTCATGTGTTTAAATTTAATATTATGTTAAATAGAAAAAAAACTTGTCCTGTAAATCCCACTTACTGTAAAGCACTGTCAGTTAAGATCTCTCTCTTTCTTTGATAATGACACACTAAAACAGGTATGCAATGACAGAGTAGAAAGATTCTGCCTCAACCTGTCTATCACTGTGACAAGGCATACTGTCATAAACTATTTGACCACTTCTCTTTTCTAAAGAAACAAAAAAACCCCTTAGTTTTTACCACAGAGGTGAAAAATATTAATTTCAAAACATCTATCAGAGGGATAAATTTAAGGCATTTACAGGCACAGAATTTTATGAGTGAAACAGAATACCTTCCGAATTTTTATCTCCTTAAGTTGTCCCAAAACACCCAGGCAAACAAGCACACCACAACACAAAATAAAACGCAAGACAATCCAGCAGTCATTAATCAATAATGCTTAATGTGTATGAGATACAGAAATGGAAGTACAGCAGAGAAGCTGAAAGACTTCCTCTGTGCCCAGATGTCTCAATGCCAAAAAAGTGCAATCACATAAACCATGTTCCAGTTGCAAGTTTTCCTAAGAAAAATATTTTTTAAAGGCTGTATCAATGAAATTGCCTTTTCACACAGCAACTGTTCATTTTCTTCAGGTTTCAGAAGCAGCATAGGAAAGGGTGATGTTGTACATATTTCTTTCATTTTGAAATATTTAAAGTGGTTTCAGGTTAAATATTCTTTGGGCATGAAACTGCAACTTACTATGCATTTGTTACTGTGTTGAGACAAACTTCCTGCAACACTAATTGAGGTCTACACATAATTCAAAAAATAACCCAATAAACAGCAATCCCTCCACCTTTTAAAACTACTTGCTGGTCTGATCACCTTACATTCTTTGCCTCAAGGACCAATGAGAAATTGGTAAAATACAAGCAGTGATTACTTAACAGCACAGGAGCAACTTCTGAAATTTTGTGGCCTCAATGTAAGTAGGTTTAACAAATCAAAAAGAGATCAGCGAAGAGCCACTACAGAAAAGGGAGAAGAAACATGTTTTTGAGGTGGTTGAGTTATTGTGGTCACTCTGGAGGAAGGGGAATGAAAGTGCTTAACAAGCGCACACCTTGCACGTCACCTCCTGCATCATGATGTCTGCACTGCAAGATGACACCATTTCATATTCAGAATGGCAACTACAACCAGTAGTGGAAGTTGGTGCATACTGGCAGAGGGAGAAGGCCTACTGGTTGTACTACTTTCAAGTTCCCTTAGAAACAGAAAAAACTTTATCAATACAGCTGGCAGGCATATGAAATTTATTTCTAATTTCAAAGTTTTAGAAATAATAACAAAGGGGTCATATCTACAATTTTTTACTCAATTTAATATAATTAGAATCTTTAAGAATAGTACCAGTCATTTCAATAGAATGTATATGAGGTGGTATTCATGATATTAAAACTTAATAAGTTAGAGAATATAATAAATAAAACAAGTAAATTGGTACAATACAGATAAGTGACATGCTGCATGGTTTGCATTTCTTCTAGCTTGACTTACAAAATTTTTTTTGACAGTTCTGCAAAAATAAGAAAATTTCTCTTTCAGTGGGGTCTTCTAATTAATCAACCTTTGGATGGGATAAAAGTGGGTTCTTAAGACACAGATAAAGTGCCAGGTAGAATTCATTCTTCAGGATTGTATTATTCAAAACAAGCAGCACTTATATGGCACTATGCAGAACTGAATCAAATCACAGAAATGCTGTATATGTTGCAAGTTATGGACACATTCATATTTCACATACCATTAAGCTGCACTGTGTAAGAATATTGGTATGCTTTCTTTTTAATAAAAACGTCACACCTATGTACAAACAAGCAACAAAAATTTATCTTCCACAGCTCAAGCCTAAATAATTTCTGCTCAAATGGAGCAGTTTAATTATAAATCTAGATGGTGTTTGTCTCAGCTGGATTGTCCCAATGCAATTTTTAAAAAAATGTGTTGAGTTTACATGAAGTTATATCCTAGCTATAACATTTACTCGCAAGATTTACTCATGTTTTTAATGGATAAAGAAAAATGTTCTTAAGAATCAGTGGAGAATACAGTATAATAGATAAAGAAATTAAAGAGCGTTATAATTTGGAACAGAAATGATTGTATGGCTGCAGTAACAGCCACCTCTGCTGCTGCTACTGGGGATGGAGGAGGAACCGAAGAGCACAGAGTCATTTTACCCCAGAGACAGAGGACAGAAAGGTTATTGTTACAGACACCTTGGAAGAGGGAAGAAGCAGGAAGCGAGGTAGAAGAGCTGTGTCTGGGTGAATTCATATTCCATCCCTTTTCTGACAGAGCTGCTCAATGAAACTACAGAGGCGTTAATTTGTTCCTAAACCTACTACACATGGTTCTTCCAGAAGTCCTGGGGAAAATAATTTACAAGGGCAAAATCTCTCCTGGCTCCAGGGAAGCCTAACTGTGTCCATAAAGCTCAAATCCTGGCCTCCAGAAAGTCAACAGCAAAACAATTTTATTCAATAATAACTGGGGCCAGGGTACTCTCCTGCAGAGTGAGAGTAAACATTTTCTTTTGTTTCAATTCACACACTTAGGTAAATTTTTCCACTTTTAATTTTTAACAAACTGAAGACCTCAAAACAGAAACAATAAAAGTATTTTCTTTTCTTGTGTGGAAATCATTCACCATCTCTCTCTCTCTCTTTCTCTCTCTGATTTTCCAGAACCTCAAATAATACTATTTGATTGCTTCAAGATTCATGAAACAGAATACATTTGATCAAATAATGCTTTTTGCAATTTTAACAATAAACCTTCAGTTAGACAGAAATTACTGTGAAATCCTTCCACTGGTGGAGGACTTGTTACGTGACAGGGGCTTTGTCCATTTATTAATGTTCACAGAAGTAAAGCTTCTTTCACTAACAAATGTTGCAGCTATTGATAGCTAAAGTCACCTGGATTGCAGTAGCTGGTACTTATGATCAAGGAAGTCATATTCATAAAGGGAAGCATTTTTTAGCAATTTTCCTAAAAAATATTCCTTTGGTGTGTTAGATGATTTGCACACGCCCTTCTTGACCATAAGAAGAGACTTAGCTATTAAATAATAATAAATTCATTGGCTGGAGACCTTTTAAGGTCCAAGTTTTTACGGATTTGCAACACAGTCCTGAAGTTCATCATCTTAACGACATTTACTTCAAATACAGAAACCAGGATTGAGAAACACGTTTGTGCCTCTCTAAAAAGGCAATGTAAACATGACTTATGATAAAGAACAAATTTCTACCTTGTTCTAACAAATATTTTACTCACTGAATAATAGAAAATCTCTACTCTGAATAAGACACTTAAAGAAAACACACAATCTAGTGACAGATTAATTTTAACTATACCTGAAAGACATATACACAGAAACTACATATTTGTTAACGAGATCACAGAACACTGGTACCTATTTAGAAGCAGATCAGTTAATCCTAAAATAATTAGCATTGGTTTGTTAATGAAACTCTTACTCTAGCAATATTTGCACTATAAATTGAACTGAATTTAACAATAAAGGATAATGTAGTCTAATTTACATAGGACAATAAGTCAATTACTGCAAGAATCCAATTCATTCAGGAAGGCAATATATAAACACAGTACTTCTGCTTAAACCAAATCCAAGTAATTACACATATTGATTAATGAATTTGTCAAAATTACTAAGCCAGAAAACAGTAGTTATTTCGGCCACTCATCTTTTTGGAGGGACAAATACTCTATATATACAAATTACTGAATCTGGGAAAAGCTAGCATTTCTAATTCTACTAACAAATTGATTATTAAAATATTTCTTGTCAGTGCAATGTTATTTGCTAGAAAATTTCATTTCTTCTAAGGATATCTGATAGTGATAAATCTTCTGCAGGATTGTATTGTATAAATTCAACACAACGAGAACTGCTTTAGAAGAGTATTCTCTTTTAAGTACTGCTTACAGTAATCGAAGAGCATTGCTCTTTAGCATTGAGGCAAGCTATATTTTCCTGTCTCATTCAGGAGGCAAGATCTACCTCCTGGACAATGATCATAGTGTGTGACTATATGAACATAGCAGGTGCAGCCTCTGAAAACACAGTGTGGAAGCCACCCGTGGGAAGTCACACAAGGCTGTAGTCTGTAGTACTGCACTTTATTTACGTATGGGGAATAACACATAACTGCCAAAACCCACATCCACAGCAGAGCAAGGTCTATTTGTACCAGCCACATGCCCCATAGAGCTTGTTCTATTAAAGGAACAATGGAGAGCTTGACTCAATAAGACCAGAAAAAGGTTTTATGCACAGAGCTCCCTGCTCCTACCTCCACTTTCCACACCTGCACAGGGAAATAGCCATTTTTGTTGAGCTTCTATAAGATCCAATTTAGAGCTACATCCTTTACTCTAAAACTAAGTCTTTTGAGAGACTGACTTAGGTGTATGAAAAGAATACAGCATTCACTTGTAGTGGGCCTTTTCAGGCTTTCAGAATAGATTCATCCCTTGCTGGCAGCCAGCTGGCCTTGTTTTGAGTTCTGCAAAATATGCTTTGAAAAATAATCTAGCACAGACAAAAAATATTTAAGCAAAAATGAGCTTTTGATTTACTATATGTGTGCCTTAAAAGTGCATATTTTTCATTTTAATGATAAATTTACAGGAAGTATGAATTGGTGTTGTGGGATGCCAAACATCTGTCACAATGAAGTTTCATGCTATGAAATCACGTCCCAGCACACTTATAGCCTTATCAGGATGATGCTCTTCTGTAAGAATTCAATTGAATAATAAATTTTCCATAAATATTATTTTAAAATGGATAAAATTAGTTGAACACCCCTGCTAAAGATTTTGAAATTCAAAAATACATCAAGATTTCTTTGCTAATTTGTTCATTAACTTAATGACCTAGTTAGACAGGGCTTAGCCAGCACGATTAACAAGCCATTATAACACCAATCTCCCATAAGATAAAAATAATCTTAAAATTAGTTTGTATTAAACAGTACTTTTAAGTAGTGGAGTTCTCATTACTAGAACAGCTGGTACCTGGAGCAACAGTAATTTACTTTCTTCCTAATTCAATGTTCCAGCTCCCGCTAGTAGCAGAGTAGCATTTCTGACTTGTTGAAACATCTATTTTGTAGTCAACTGTGTTAGTACTGCGGGCCTCTGGTGACAATTTTGGGGCTTGTGTGCCTCCTTTATTAGCACCATGGAACTGGCCATGGAATATGGGATTCCTTGGGATTTTTCTTTTTTCTGTAAAAACTCTAATCTTTACTCTCGGAAAGATGAACCTACACAAATTCATTAAGTGTGAGATGAATGTGAAATGGAAACTGTATTTTAGAAGAGAAAACAATGGGAGAACCTGAAGACCTATCTTCATTCCACAATAAAAAATGGTTTTGTTCATACACATGAAAGAACCTCAGAAATGCTGATTAACCTCCCTCCCCAAAAAATTCTGATATGTGCTCTCTCTACTGAAGCAAGTTTCCCCTCAAAAGGCAGTTTTAATTTTTAAGGAAGAACAATAAGAAACATTTTCAGAGGATGGAAAAAATTCTACAGAGTGGCTCTCCAACTTGCCCATGATCTGTGAATGTTATGATTTTGATCAGCAGACAAAAAGGTGTTTCAAGCAGGCTCAGCTGTGCAAACCACAGCTAAGAAGAGATACATGCCTGTCTATAAAGGGGTTTTAAAGGAACAGTTACAGATCTTAACTGGAGGATGTTTCTCCCCATGGCTGCAGTGCAGTGTTCTAACATCCATCCCTCCTCGGCACAGCAACACAGACACACTGGAACCACTGAAGGAAGGTTGTGAGGTGCTTGCAGATGACTTCCCAAAAGTGCAAGTAAATCTTTGTTCTCCCAGTATTACTGACTACCTTTTTTGGACTGATTGTGCTGCTACACCTCTCTCCCACAGGAGAAGTATCCATGTCAAGCTACACCAGGGCAGCAGACACCAGCTCTTTCTCCACTTCATCCACAAGAACTCCTGCATTTCTTTGCTGAGCAGTAATGCCTCCTGTGAAAAGGATGGAAAAGCACTTTTCCCTGTGGACACACAAACTAATAAACTAGTCATGGCAACAGCAAATTAGCAGCATGTATCAGCACTATGGGGTGTATATAGGATTTGAGTAGCAACACACTGATGAAGTCCTGGAGGTATTACGGACTTTGACACGGGAAAGTTAATGATATTCAGGTTCTAGAAACCACATTGATATAAGAGCTACAGATGATAACTGTACATCAATCTACAGATGGCATTCTCAACCCTGCTTGGAGGAAGGAAAACAGGCAAAGAAATAAAGAGTACCAAGTAACTCAATGGTACAATTTGTAAATAGAATTCAGTGAAGATGTAGTGACTTTAATGGCTGTACTCTATCTTTTAGCTGCCTTCCAGCACAATAGCAGCTGTAAATGAGCATTAAGTTTGCTTTTCATTCAAGTCACAGAACCCCAAACAAAGATTAGAGAGGTGAAGCAGAATAATCTAACTTTATACAACTTTAGCTGGGAACACCTAGGAAATTATCAGTCCCAGTAACTCAAGCAAATTCTGTAGAAGAGCAGAGACAATGATCTCGACAGAGAACACCAACTAAAGCAACCCTGTCTTCATTCCATATGAAACTGGGTCAGTTCAATGAAGGTTTAAGGATGAAAACACTAAAGGTCAAGACAGTGTAACCAGAGGGCCTAAGAAAATTTGGATAGTTTATCAGCACAAAAGTAAATAATCAAATTAAGTTTCCCCAGCTGTTGGTTTTCCACACACAAACATACACCCACATGTTTTTCACATGCTTCTGTCAGAGTAGCTCTTTTCCTGGTGAGACATGGAAGAGAAAAAAGAAAAAAAAAAAAGAATATGATGAAACATGTAAATCATATGCATTACTAATGGATGTTGCAAAACAGCTAGAAAATGTTTCCAAAAGAAAGGGCAAATGAATTTATATAGTCAAGTATTTCAAAAATACGCTTTTTATGAGAACCTTAAAGGAAAAAACAGATGGCACTTTAGACTGCATTCCACATACAAGATTTCTCTGTCACAGACTGTGAATAATGTATGCAACCTTTCTTATCTCTTTCATATATAAAATGTTTTGAAATATTAATTTTTGTAGTTCAGAAAAAAATTAGTGTATATTTTCATGAGCACGTATTCAGGAGAAAGTACTGGCCTTCATAGGAATAAATATGCTGTTAAGAGCATAAACAAATATTTAGAAAAATTACTTCTCTTCTTCATAACTTCGTTTACCCTTTTTTCACATCAAATTTTTTTCTCTTGAAAAATTCATTTGTAAGTTGGACTATTCTAATTTTCTTTCCATTTAAAAAAAACAACTAGACTTCATGTTATCTTTCATGATTGCAGTGAAAAACAACCATTTAAACAGACCATATTTCCTAAACCAAATATATCAACAAAAAATTTTTCTTTTCTCTGTCATGATTCTTACAATTTGCATTGCCTGTTTCATGTTTTGTGTTATCAATTAGGATCAAGTCAGAATTTATTAAAATGGAAATCTCTCAGAGACTTCAACATAAATTTGATCTGTCTCATCATTTCTTTTATTCTTTTTATGCTTTCTTCACATTGCAAAAGTAATAGCTGAACATCTTATAACACAAATAAGACAGAGAATTAACTAAAAAAGAAGCCATAAGGGCAAATGAAACTTTTACTCACGCTTTATTTTGTACTTGTAGTCCCCCTATAGATCTCACATGCAGGTCATAGATATTTTTGTGAATATATACATGTATACATACACATGCACACACACATATATACTAAACTCCATGAATAAAATTTGGGAGTTATTTGTTTAAAAAATGATTCAACAGTACAATAGGATATATACAGGAGCAAGCAACAGAAATTTTTGCTCAGGCATCTCTCCTGCCTCTGTACCTTGAAATCTTCTAATGCGTATAATAAAGCAGCTGATGCTGAGGAATGATGTCCACAATAAATGCACCTCAGGGTTTTTTTTGCTGTGGACAAGATCTCATCTGGTTTGATGGACTAGGTGTCAATTCATGTAGTGCATCCTCTTGGCTTATTTTTATCCAGAAGTGATCTAGTGATGCCATGATTCTAAAAACACAGTCAGGACTTTAGTATTTTAGGATAATATCAATTTCTTTATTTTGAGAGAATCAAACATTTTTTTTAGGAAAGGTCCAATTTCTTTTTTGGACAGAACTCAAAATGGGAGCGGGCTCTAGTTTATGTTTGTATTGTAAACAAAGGCAATTTCTCTTCAAGTAAAGATATAGAGCTCTCATCAACTGGTAATAAAATTAGTATTGGCATAATGTGAACAGGAATTCAAAAGTAAAAAATGAAAATTTACTTTAAAATCCCTGAATCTGAAGATCAGTTTTCGGAAAAGGATTTGTGTTAATAAAGTCTCTTAAAATGTGTGGGGTATTTGCAGTAGTTAGACAAATGTCACCATTATCTTTCTTTATAGGCATTGTTTTAGGCCCTTGTTCATCTTGTCCTGAATATTAAGACTACAAATGACTTCCAGCTATTTAAATACATTTATGATACAATGTCAATGTGTTTTCAAAGTCCTTGGATAATTTTACGCATATTTATCTTTGTAACTTCCCTTTTTTTTCTGCAGTTTGAGCTACATTGCTGCAAAGTAACACTTGAGATAAACTACTGAAGCAAATAACTTCTGCGTATATACGTAACTCATAGCATAGCAACCATCCGTCATTAAGAAACACAGCAACAGAGCCCACAAAACACACGGAATTAAAGAATCTTTGATTCCTGTCTTGTGGATATTGAGCAGAGGGGTTGCAGGCTTTTTTCTCCTCAAATTATACCATTTTATATTTTCCCCAATAATGAAAAACTATCTGTATAATGCATAAATTGTGATCAAATTCAGTACACATTTCCTATTATCTTGTATAGTTTATAGGAAAAGTAATGCTAATAGGCTAATTACTTATACCATTATTTTTTACAAGTTATGCTGGTTTTAGCTCAGATAGAGTTAATTTTCTTCACAGTGGCTTGTAGGGTGCTGTGTTTTGGATTTGTGATGTAAACAATGNTGGCTGAACACCTGCCTGCTGACGGGGAAGTAGTGAATGAATTTCTTGTTTTGCTTTGCTTGCGTGTGTGGCTTTTGCTTTACTTATTAAACTATCTTTATTCCAAGGCACAAGTTTTCTCACTTTTACTCTTCTGATTCTCTTCCCCATCCCACTGGGGGGGGAGTGAGTGAGCAGCTGTGTGGTCTGTACTGCTGGATCAGGTTAAACCACAACACAAGTTTTTAACTGCTGCTACTTGGGGATAACTAAGGAAAATGAGCAGCCTGGCAGAATTATTTAATATACTGACAAAGCCAGGGGTTAGGAATTAGACTCTGGGGCTGGGCTTCCCAAAGAAACAAGTTAACAATCTATTCCAAGGAACACAAGTGAAGAAGCAAAAAGCATAATGCAGATAACTATGAGTTTAACAGCACAACATTTTTGATTGCCTATTTTCTGTTATTTTAATAATTTTGTCATCTAGTCTGATGATCCATGAGTACAGTAGGCTAGCAAGAAACTGACAGCTTTGCCATTTTCTCCCCTTTCCTCTTTCCCTTGAGCTTACTTCACCTTGCTGTTACAAATTTGACATTATTAATGTCAAGACCAAGACCAGGGATGGACTTGGAAGTTAACTATTTAATCTAAAGAGCATTTCAGTGGCTGGATGTAAAGAAATTTAATCATTTATCCTTTATTTCATTTCCAGGAAGGCAGATCTGCCCAGCTTTCTCAGTTACTGTTCTGTTCAGCGTAGACAGAATTCTTTACTTATCAATTCAGACAGTATTGAACTGTAGACCATTACTTACACAAAAAAAAAGTAAAAACAACAAAAAATCAGAATAATGGACTTTCTAGTCTCTAGAGTTTCAACATAATTTTGATAATTACTCTGACAAGTAATTCATGCTTTCCTGTGCTTCAACTCCATACTTATGGAAAAGAAATATTACTTTCTTGCCTCACAGAACCACTGCAAGGATAATCATTGTGATGTTCAGATGCCTTAGTGACGAAGCCCATCAAAGCACTTCTCTGAATCACACTATTTTACAGATATAGTAATAACTGTAGAGGACAGAACAATTCATTTTCTGTAGAATCAATTACAATTTCTTAAAAAACCCAAAGTTCCTCCAAAACAAAAGCTCATCCCATAGAATTTTATACTCAGCTTGCCAAAGAAGAAATGATGTAGTAAGTGCAATTCAGAAGCAGATCTTACAATAGCTTTCAGATGTGGCAAATGAAGCATTGCAACAAACTTGTCGAAAATGGCAAGTAAAGTAAAGCAGTCTTGTCTGTATCCCACGTGAAAGATGAACTTACTTTTGGTTCTGTGTTTTGTTACACAAAAAAAAGCCAAAATTATTGTTTCTAGCATAGATAACAAGTATGCTAGTGCAGTTTAACTTTTTGATAATACCAAATTAGTCTATCAGAATAGAAATTACTCAAAAGAAGTAAATGCTGTACTTTTTTAAAATGACACAGTAACACATACCTTTACTGAAAAGAAATTCTCAGTAAAACTGGTCAGTGTTTCAAGTTTTCAGCATCTTTATTACAGTTCTTAAACTGCACAGATGCTGTCTGCCACAATTCATTAGGCTTATGTGGGAATATCCTGATTCTGCAAACACTCATTGATTTTTTCCTCAGACTCTACTACTGGCATCAATTAGGGTTAAACTAGAAGCAGTTACCTGCTGTTGGACGGCTGGATTTGATAAGCAGGAGCTACCAACTGGCTTATATGATAGTGCTGAAAAAAGTGCTTTCAGATTGCAGAAATATACATTGTATAATAACTTAAATGAGAATTTTTTCTTGGCTTGTTCTTTGCTAGTTTATGCTTCAGTTCTCAAAATGAGAAAAAAATATTGTTAGAGCAATTGCATTGCTCTGCACTTTTAAAACTGCAATCCTTAATTCATATAAGCCATAATACATAAATGTCTATAGGCTGATGTTTTTTGACACAGTAACTCTTGTTAACTAACCAAATTTGCATTTTCACACCCCAAATAAAATATCTTTGGCTTTTGTGTTATCAAATACTAAAAAAAGTACTCTCTTCAACAGAGTAATTTTTCATCACCACCAAGATACAAGAAAAAAAACCATAAAGACTCATAATCAGCTCTGATCAACAGCTTACTCAGACATCACTGCTGAAAAGCAACAACACCAGAAGAAAGTTGAATAGAACAACCTCTGCTGAATGGCACAGTGTCATCGCCAGGGACTATGGTTTGCCCACTGACATAATCACAGGAAGAAAAGGTTTTACTAATTAAAACACATTTATTGGCATTATCCTCAAAGATATTGGAACAGAAAATTCTCTCATCTTGCTTCACCTTAAGTTTCTTTAAAGGGCAAGTGGAACTAAGCAACAGAAAGCCGTTTCCGAAGACCCAGACAAGTAAAGAAAAATGAAAAGGCTGGTGCATACATTCCTGACAGGCCTAAATTCTTATTCAACCTGCACACAAAACATCTACTCTCCTTCAATTTATGTGGTGTTCATTTTGTATATAAAGGCTGTATGCAAACATATAAAATACTCTGAAGGTTTTTGAATTTGCAAGAAAAACAAGGACTTTTTCCACAGTAGTAAAGCAGAAGTTACAACAAAAGCTTCCTTTCATTTACTTTTTGCTTTTCAGCTTACCAGGCAGTCAGAATAACATGACATGGCTTCAACTCTTGTCCACTTTAATAGGTCAGTTTAGTTTCATGAAGCAGACTGCAAAGGATGATCTGAATTACCTACTGCATTTTCTAAGAATGGTGTAAGACTTGTATAAAAAGACAAAAACATCACAGCAAGAAGACACATGGGAATATTTGTGCTTCATATCTGTCTTTTGCAACCATGTTTGAGTTTGGGCTTGAGTGCAGGTACCACTGCAGTTCAAGGGTTGTCACATTTGTGTTACACGTAGATGATGAGCTTGCCTGGAAAGTTTCATTGCATCTGACTGAGTTCCCTCCCATGCCCAACTTGGCCTGAGCACAGATTGAGACAGTTCCCTCTCACCTGACGGCAGAGAAAGACATAGGCAGCACGGAAAACCGCGTGCAGGCTGCAACACAAGCTGAGTCCCTCAGCTAACAGGACAGCAAGCACGGCTGCAGCCATACATAGCGTGGGTGTTCGGTGCGTAGAGCAACCTTAGAGTAAAGGGGATCTTCTGAGGGGCTAGTAGGGGACCTGAGCAGGCTCAGCTCTTTTTTAAGGATTGTTTAAAGGAAAATTCTCTGCCAGCTACACGGACTAGAAAACTAATGAAATAGTTAGTGTGAAATGGTAGGTAAGGAGAGAGTTTGCAAGATGTGAATATTTGCAATGATATGACAAAACTCTTGTCAACTGGATGTTTTTCTCAACATCACATTAGGATGCTGATCTGCACTACTGTCTTAAAGCTTTCTAAACTATTATTATTATAGCCACATTCACTAAAGAATTAGCACATTAATACATGAAATATTGCAGATATTTACATTTTACATATAAGGATGTTTATATTTTCACTAGGAAAAATAATATTTAAGTAAATACATTTTTCTATTTAGAACTGAACTGTTCCTTGATCATATTCCTGCCCATCAAACTGTCAAAATGACTGGACACTGAAACTGAGTCACTTTGGGGGACAAGACCAAAATAAGCACTTTCATTGCTGGGAAACCTGAATAATATTTGTTCATTTTAATGTAGTATTCTTTCTGCAGTTTTAGTCTTGTCACATTCCACTTTTCTTCTTTGTTAAGGCCTTTTTTGTCTTTTCATTCATGTTGATTTTTTTACAGGTTTTTTCCAGGTGGAAAATATGCAATCTAATCTCTTCTACGTATCAATTATTTTTTAGCAAATACAAGGATCAGTTATGGCAGCAGTTCCTTTCATTAGATGTCCACAAGCATACCTAGAAAAGGCAAACAAGCTTTTGGGTACACAAGGTGTACTTCAAATCAAAACAGAAGCTGAAGAGTTCAAACTTAACTATAAGTTGGGTTCATCGCTCAGAATTTAATTGCATAATTAACAGACTCCCTGTAAGGAGTAAAGCAATTTTAGGTTTTGCAGCAGTGTGGACATCAGGTACAGGGAGACAAAAAGAAGGATTAGAGGATGGTTATCTCTAAAGGGAGAAGAGAGACAGGTAATTTACCGCCTGTGGGACATGGAGGTGGGTGAAGGAGAAGGAAATGGCACATGTCATAAAACCAATACCTTCTCTGAGTCCATTGCTTTCTGTATCAGATAGAGCCAAAAATTGTGGTTTGACGTATGTACTTCAGAAGCAGAGGGGTTTTTTTTGCACCTTAGGACATCTTCTGTGAAACAGCTCTCAAGGCCCTGACTCACAAACCGTGCTAGATGTAAATGCAACACCTGACAAGACTGTCAGTCCCAATCATCTTCATTTCTGTTCCTAACTTGCAAACAAGGCTATTAACTGCAGTGGCTGAAAAAAGGATAATCTTTTAACTCTTTACCTTCTCCTACAAGATGGAGCTGGGCACCTGACTGAGAATATTTTTGTTTTTCTTGAAAAACATGCTTAATTAATAATTGATTGATTATTGCTGGGAAAATGTTTATGTTTCAGGATATTTGTCACTTTATATAAAAAAATGAATTAAAGTTTTAATTTTGGTAATACATTTTATTTTATACTCATACCTTATTTTTGAATCTCCGTGGTGATTTTTCACACTATGTTTTCATAAAATGTAAATAATTTTGTGCATTATATTAAACCAACAACTTTAAATGATATAAATATTCACATTTTAATATTTATTTATTTATTTTCTGTGGTTGTGTTCAGAGGTCTTGTGAGAGCTGGTGACTTCATACTAACAGGATGATCTCCACAGGCTTTCGGTCTCCTACACTGATCAATGAATTTTCAGCCAATGCAGCCTGCTGAGTTTTAGAGTTTAAACTATTTCTATTTGTGACCTCCCTAGCAATCCAGAACAATGACCAGAAACTTTACATCCTTTAAAATGTGGGTTACAGCTCAAGAAGTTGATCCTTCCTTTTTATATTGATCTCTCTTGGTCCTGAACTCACTCCTTCTCCTCTCTCATGCAATTAATGAATAGTTCTTATCCTTTTTTTCATCTCCAATTACCTCATACAATTTTCATGACTGCTAGAAACACAGGCAAAAGGTGTTGCTGCTGTCAGTGTTTTGATTCTAATTTTCCCGCTATGAGCTACCTAAGTAAATCAATAAATAAGTGAAGCCACTAGATCAATGAGAAATTTTCTAATGTAAGTTGCTCATCTCTCGAAACTAGGTCTTTATGTCTTGTAAAAAGATAAGCTTGCAAAAGTAAACATTAAATGCAAGTCCAACTTGCTCATGGAAGTTTTGCGTTTCCATGGTTCTACTTCCTTCTCACACTTTCACATGCAGCTCTGTGAAATTGCTCTGTCTCACATACTTTATGCAATATACAGAATGCAAAGCTTTTAAAGTCATCACTTTTTTCACCAGTCAGACATAAGTGAGAGAGAAAAAGGTCTCAGCTCAACACAGCAAGATGAGAAGTCTGTGGAGTTCTGCCCACCATTCTGACTCTTCTTACACTTTTTTTGCTGTTTCATTTCTCCTCATCAATGTTCTTATCTGTAATAAATTGTGACAATGCTTTTACTTGAAAACATGCATGGTAGAAACTCAGTCAGTCACTTTAGTAAGCCAGGCTAATATGATCATATCTGATCATGCTTTAAACTATCATCTAAGGACCTCTAAGGCCCAACAAGAATTTCACTATGATGTCTGCAGACAGAGGAGGGTATATGAATTCCTGTGGGTTAAAGATGTACTCAACAAGCTCATTCTTATAAATACCATTTGGAAGACCTTTCATACTGAAATGATCCAGAAATGAGTAACTGTGATGTCCTGCATCATGGGTCAATTAACACATTACTAGCAGTGGTCCCTGAAATAACTCTCATCTCTTTGAAGATGGCACTGTGTAGATGGCTAATAGAAATGGTATACAGGTCTCTCTCAAACACTGTTACTTCAGATGTTGCCATTGAATCTGATAAGCTAGGAAAGACTCTTATGACATCTTTAATTGAAAGGTTATTGTGACCCTCAGCAAAAATCCAGTAGAAATATATCTATTTTTTAAAATCAGCTTAATCAGGGTACAGTTATTAACAGATATTTAAGCTTTTTTTTTCTTCAAAGGGCAGTAGCTTTCAAATTCACTGCATGCATTTCTTTTCCTTTCATTTTATTTTTTCTTTCAAGTTAACTCAGTGTGTGTGAATACACCAAAATGATAGCTATATCACTGTAAATTTGTTTGTCTGAGAACAGATTCTGCACAAGCAGTGCAAAATTTCCTTTACAGACTGCCCTGTCATCCAGACACCCAGGAAGGAAAATAACTGTAAAATCTGAGTGTGTGCATTCAAAAGGAGATGTTGATTTAAGCCTGATGGAAGGTGGTCAACATTAATTTCATAATATTAAAAACCATCCACTATAAAATGCATAAATTAATTCTACACTCATATTTCAGATGCAGAGGATGAATTACTAGGTTTCAGAAAAGCACTCTGTTGTGGTCACAAACATAGAGCTCTGCCTCCTCCAAATCAGTACTGTTTCTGCCTTGATATATGGGGAAACATCTGAAGATGGTGAGGCTTTTTCAGGATTGAGTCAGATGAAAAATACCGTATTGTTCTGTGTGCCCTGCACTGCCATAGGGCAGTTGTGACTATTACATTTTTCAGCTGGTGAGGATCATAACAAAAACCATGTCTGTAGTAGCTTATATGAGAGCACGTATAATGTAACAGAGGTTTAAAGAACAAAATGTTAAAAAACATATAGGTTATTCATTAGAAAGAAACTATCTGGCAAGCTGAGTATATTTGATTGTTGCACGCTGAAAAAAGGAAGAAAAATAGCCATTACTTCAAAGAGGGCTTTGCAATCTTTTCCTATGCACCCAGTTTATGTTCAGTACAAGTCGCCACATGCCTGCCTCTGCAAGCTTGAGGACAGTCAGCAAAAATCCTTACCAAGACCAACTGTGCAGGTGTACAACATGAGAAAGGTGGAATGCATTTACACACCAAGAACAGAAAGACACACAGTATATAAATGGAAGCATGCTCCATGTATAACAACTAGAAATTTTTGCTAGTACTATATTGATAATGAAGAATCTAGACTGTTCTCATCTATTTTGTTCTCTTGAACTTTCATTTTATTATGTTGCTGCTGCATGTCACTGTTCAAATGCAACAATAAATGAAGGTTACAGCAAGATTTATAATGTTCTGGTGGGCTGCACCCTTTGATCTACCCCTGCATAAGGACCATGAAAACTGCTGCCTTTTTAGGGGTTGTGTGGGGAGAAGGCTATGCCTGAGGATCTGATACTCTGGTGATTTCCATCACCAGTCGGTGAGAACTGAGCTTTGGCACAAAAAAAGAATCACAAGCATTTCTTTTATTTTAATCCATGTGGTTTTGCATGGCCTTCTGGAGGTTCACAGTACCAAGAAAACACATAGCGTGGCAAAGTAAGTACATAAGCAAGGCTTATTTTACAGCAAGCCTTCCATCATCCCTTCGATTTTTAGGGGTCACGTGGCAACACCATATTCCAATTTTGCATTTTAGGCTGAGTCTGCTTACATGGATCTCTACCAAAGGGCGCTATATTTTGTTTGGTAATCCGATGGACTTTTATGGCTCTTCCATATTATGCAAGCAGAGGATTCCCAAACTCTGATGTGATATTCAGGTTAAATTGCTTTTAATGTGTCAACACGAAGCACTCTTTCGAGATCTCTAACTGTGAGCTAGGTTAATCCCCACCAGTTTCTAAACTATATTTTGATCTGCAATCTCACACTTCTTGAGACAGTCTTCTGAAAACAGACATAAAAGGAATTAAATGCATAGGCTGATAACAGCTGACATTGTTGCTGTAAATCTGTGTTCTCCTGCAGTTGGCTTACAAAATTAACTAGTCACCCCTAACTGTTTAGTGAAATTGTCAGATGATTCAATAGACATATTAAACTCCTATTTAAAAATTATTGTGACATTATTAGTGCAGCAGTTCTATCATAAGTAATATAAACACCAATGCACATGTCACTACATTGTGTCTGGCTGTCACGGTGGGAAGAAGAAGAAAAGAATCTGTGATTTCGGGTCACAGGAAACATCCTACACTTTTTCATATATTTAATATCACTTTGAAATATAGGACAGTAGTATTATAAAAAGAATTATTTTGAAAATACATGATTTTGTAATAAAGCTAAACTATGATAAATATAAAACAAATTTATTTTTGCAATCAATGAGGACCTCAATTGCATTTCATACCTGAAAAATTTTCTGTGATCTTAAAAAATTACATAAGACCTAAAGATACTGATCAGCCACTGTTGAGTGTATTTCAGCATGTTGACAATGGTTTAAATTTATATTAAGCATAACTTTCACTATTTAGATTTAAAAGCACAATATCTCTTAAGAATCTCTCCCATTCAGTGTTCTACCTTCTTTTAGAGTTTTGTGGAAAATAAAGAGAAAATGCTAACATCTCTGTCTTGTTTTTTGTTTTGTTTTTGTTTGTTTGTTTTTAAAAGAGATAAGGCAAAGAAGATTTATCCAAAAACTGGAAGTTCTTTTTTCAGGTGTATTGAAGCAAATAGTTAATATAGATAAAATAAGTTACAATAAACATCAAAAGGATGCTTAGCAAGTAATAAACATTGTTGAAAAAAATTATCATCTTGAACGTATTACGTTATCCTGGAAGCAGATTTTTTGACAATGTTACTAAACATCCTAATATATTTTGTGTTTCACCACCAAGATCCTTCCATATTGTATTTTATTATTAGATTACAATGGTGTATGATATCCTGTCGAGAAACATCACTATTGTGTGTGCTACACCGCAGTTGGATCTTTCCTCATATTTGAAAAGTGTCTTTTTCGTGACTTCTAACAGTTCAAGTCTTAAGAGTTAAAGACATGCCAGATAAATCCGTGATAAGTGTTACTCTTAATGAAAATATCCCTTCAGTTCTGAAGTTGCTTATAAGTTCAAATTCAAATGTGTTGATAATAGTCAATTTTCTGCAAAATTAATATTATTTTGGCACCTTAGGACTGCCTAAATGACTACCCAGACAATCTTACATAAAGGAATAAAGACTAATGAATTACAGTGGTGCAGCAATATCATCTCTGTCTTCTGAGGTAAAAACCACAGCAATCACCTTGCTTGTGCTACAGCATCGAATGTGCTTAGAGTCCTTATTTGCATCTTTAGAGAGTGGCCAGAACAAAGATATGTGCTAGAGAAAGTGTAATTTGTATCAACAAGATGTCACAAAGGTGCAATTTTTCATTATGCGATAACCCTCTCTTCAGACTGTAAAACACACTCATATTTTCTTCATGATACAAACATACTGCTTTGTAAATTGTTTTGACTGGTATGTTTTAGTACTTAACACTAGTGCCTACATGTGCAATATCCAAGCACATTTTTGGCTGGTTTGTCAAATCATCCAGTGAACAGCATGTAGTCTTTTGCTGTTTTATTTATACATCCTCTATTCAGTGTAGTTTCCTGAAAGGGTAGGAGGTACAATCAATTTTCTGTGAATTTTATTTATATTTAGGAAAAAAACCTACATTCCCAGCTTTTACATTAAAAAATGTTAAAACATGATATTAAAGTAAAAACTTAAGCATGATGCCTCATTTTTATGACAGGTGAATATGAACCTCATTGTCTAAGGAAGTGGCATTTGGGGACCCAGGAGATGAATCCCTGACCTCTTACTTTCATTGAGTAAGTACCTTTATTTAAAATTAAAATTATACATTGCATGCAATTACATACTACGCTAGTACTTTTTTTAGGTTTCTTTTTTGGCTTTCCTGTCTGAAAACTCTACTATGTGAATTCATCCCCCACACCACTCAAAGAGCTGGTTGTCAAATTACTTATGCCCTGTTATAGAAACAGTGGTCATATAATGAGACAGAAAATTGCCTAAATTCTCTGCACTTGTGTCTCTGCATGTCTGGGCACAGATTATAAAAGCTATAATGCAAGAGTCTGACTTATGAAACAATAGAACATACTAGAAATACTTGAAAATAATCTGAACAATCAGAAATAAAAGCCAATGATACTTAGGTATAAGATAACAGAGCAAAAAGGAGGTATCTTTGCTGGCTGAAAACTACCTTGGAGTAACCATACTGATCACAGAAATGACTGTGCATTCTGGGCTAAACACTTCTGGCTTAAATCTTATCTCTGATATTAGTCTGACATTCATTGCTAAAAATCAAGTATGCTATTATAGTAGATTCAATTAGAGTTAGTCATGCAGCTTATCTCAGAACTCCTATTTTTTGTTGTTGTTTTATTCCAGAGCTAAGGATAAGGAAATAAGAAAAACATACAAAGGTAGAAAGTAAATGTTACAAATTTGTAAACTAAAAATAATAATGCCTATACTGGCTATATGAGAGGCTGTATGGTGAAGGGGATAAACAGAGAGAACTACTGTCAGCAGAAGAAGATTTGCCCCACCAGAAACAGGTACATATTTATAGTACATTTTACTATTTGTCTGTGTAATTTCAACTTTAAAGAAAGAGTAAAAAATTACCTTTCCCACATACTGAGGTTCGGAGCCCATGTACTCCTCCAGCACAAAAAATTGATTCCACACCCAGCCTCGTTTGACTCGCTGGGCAGATGTCCTCCTCCCTGGCACTGGGACAACATTTTCTCTTGGCTCTGCTTCTAAAGTTTGTTGTGGTTGTGGATGCAGTGGTGTTAGAAGACCTCCATCAAACAAGACCCAGAGAAGCAGGGATAAGCAGTTCCTTGTAAGCATTGGCAACGGCTTCCCTACAGCGAGTAATAAAAACTCCAGCACTTAATGCAGAGCAGAGGAATCCAGGTTTGAGGTGTCTGTGGCCTCCACCACTTAGCTTCTGATTTTATTGCGGAAATGCTAATGCAGGCATTAATCCTTCTGATGACAAGGTTTTTGCCGCATTAAATTCCATCTAAAGGGACCTATAAAAGAGATTTACATGGCAACATCAAATTACATAAAATTACATTGAAGTGCTCATCAAAATTCTCACTACTAGTTAGTTTCTAGAGACAGAGAAAAAGATTAGGAATCACAGCTTTAAAAGAGACTGCTATTTTGATTGCAGCACTGAGTTTCTCTAGAACATTGTACAGTAGTTACTGGAATAGCTCATTCTTGCTCTGCTTAGCATTACCTCTGCGTATGTCTAAGGACATGCTTGTAGCCTTTTCTTTATGACGCAGTTATCAGACAAAACTGCTAGCCATCAGTGATGTTAAAAGTATTTACTCCGTATTTGCACAGAAACATTGGAGAAGAGAGGACCTGATCTTCCATCCTGCTGTCCAGAGCAGGAAAGCTTTGCTTGTTGTCTCTGCCAGAAAAGTATCTTGCAAGCATCCCCTTTTTCTGACTGTGGGTGGACGTGGTCAAGTTTATACTGAACCTTGGACCCTGGAGGATAGATTTGTATGAATTCCGTGGGAAATACAGAATGGGAAATAGTGACCGTACAGCTAGATACCACAAAGCTGCCAACACACAATATGAAGTCTATGACTGGCATTCTCTTCTCATGATAAGCCTTGTACCAAAATGATATCTGTGTTGCTCTTCAGGACTACTGTAAAGTACAGTAAAAAACGCAGTCCTGATATACAGAGAAAATGGTAGAACTGCAGTCAGCACAGAAAATGAAACAACACAGAGGACAGTAAGATAAGACAGTGATACTCATTTATACTGACAAACGCCAGGTACACAGATTAAAAATAAATCAGTGCTAACTAACTACAGGGCTAAGACAGAACTATCACATCAAGGTGACAATTAAAACTAGTGATCCTTGTAGCAGCCAAATGCCATCAGCAAAGAAGAAAAAAAGAACCCTAAAGGAATTGCTCCGTTCTCACATTGCTCTGTGTATACCAGCACAGACCGTTCTAACAGAAAGATAGACGGGAAAATATACTATGTTTTCTAATCACAGTATAATTAACAGAGGTGCTTTCTTTCTGTATTTATGAAATGTTCTAATTCATTGTCTGCAACTAATAAAATGACAGTGCTAAGGGGTGTAAATATTTAAACATTAGGGATGTAAATATTTAAATATTACGGAATATGAAACAAGTTCTATAAAATGTAGCTCTAGCTGTCATTTACAACTTTGCACCAAATTCAGCATCAATAAAAACTGGTGAAAATATGTACTCACACCATCTAAAAATGCTGTGACCCAGCACCCAATGAAGACACTGTGAAGATTGATAAATCTATGGAATCCATGCTGAAACAAATGGAGCTATTCCAGAATTTGGAATTAGACAATAAATAATACAACATCTACATTCATTTTCAGGTGGGCAGCAGTAAGTACTGAGACAACATGAAAACTTTCATGTTTACTTTTCACCACTCTTTCAAGCTACTGATATTTCTTTTAATAGAGAGAATGGCTTAATGGCTTTCATGAAGCTACCCTTGCCTATGCTAGGTCTGATACAGGTGTTAAAACTGAACCCTCACGCTTTCATAAGGCCCAGCCCAGGACATCTGTTCTACAAACACACTTTCCCTTCCATGGCTCTTCTTCATTAGGGATGGATGACTGGCAAGCTGCATGTTGCACTAACTTGAATAGAAATGGATCAAAGTTTGCTTCTGACAACTAACATTTCCCTAAACCACAGTTCTATGCTAACACATTTTAAATCCCACTGTGGATTGAAGATTTAGGAATAAATTAATCATCTTATTGCATTAAGACCTACAACCTAGGAATGAAGTGCCAGCCTACTCTATGATCTGCTGGTTGTTAGGTACAATAGTGCTTGTAGGATTTAAGATGGACGCATTTTACAGTTTAAAAAACAAAATACAATTTTTATCACTATGGAATTCACCACTTTGTTAGGGACATATTGTGTCATTGATTTTTAAGCAGAATTTTCTACCAAATCAATAAAGAGATCTGCTTAAAAATCAATGACAACATATGGACCTCAGAAAAGAAGAAATGGTAAAGTACCTAAAGATGGATATTTTTCATTTTCAAATGCTGCCAAAGGTTATATTTTCCTTATGAATAATATTTGTACCTTTTTGTTAGGTTCATACTGAAGTATATAAGTAGAAAGGATTTATAATTGGAAGCCCAGAAAACCTAACAAGTTTTAAAGAAGAAAAAAAAGAAACCTCTAGAAAAATAACTGCACTTCCTAGTCTAAATTTAGGATAAAGTTTTCTGTTTTGATTAGGCCATATTTTAGGTCTTAACAAAAAAGAAAGCAAAAAAATGTGGCAAAAAAGTATCTAGTGCAAATGAGTGTTTTAATTCTACCTTCATACAGGACTAAATATGAGAGAATAACTCCTATCAGCTCATGATCCTTTTGGGGGGGAAAAAATGATTCTTCAAAGTTGTGCTCAAGACATTTCAACTTTTTTCATCTAGAGCAAAATATTCTTAGGTACGATGAGCAAAAACTTCCCATTTGCATTATCATTTATGTTGTATGGATTTTATTCCACCAAAGAAACTTTAAGACAGGACCTTACCACACTAGAGAACTGCACTCAATATATTTACTATCTATAAGGCCTCACAGCTTTTTTTTATTTATTTAACAGTTCATCTCTTCAATGCATTCAACAGTACATAACATCAGTTCAGACTGTGTTCATCCATAATTCAGTTCCAAGACTTCCAGCTTCCAACCTCTTGCGCCTCTCTTGATCCACAGTTGCAGGGTGCATGTCTAGTTTTTATGGCAAAATCATAGTAATCATGAGATATAGCAGAAAAATAAAACCAAACAAAGAACTCAAAAGTTTCCTTTTGAATTGCCCAGCCACAGAAGTGATTTGGAAATAAACAACACAAAAATATGGTGGGATAGCCTGCACTGCCTCACAAAATCCCAAATCACACTGTATTCAATTTAACTGCTACACCACTGCTCTTCGCTGAGGAGGCTCTGTACATTACAGTTCTCCCAGCAGAGCTCTGCCTCTGGCCATGTCTGTCAGTCAGGGAGATTTTAAAATGTTATACAGCACCAAAAGTAATGCAAAGAGATTAGAAAGACTTCAGTGAAAGGAGAACAATTCCCCCTTGGTTGGAAGGTTAGTAACCAAGTACAAAACACAGAGCACTTTAACCCCTTGTCAGGCAGTCTGCCGGACTTCCTTCCAGAAAGCACTCTGCAGAGTCAAGAAAGAGCAATGCCAGAGCATGCTTCATTTCCTACAGTTTCAAAAAGCTGCTGAATGGGAGGGTCAAAGAAAAATGGGAGACTAATAGGTATTGCAGAACAGGATTGCAGCACAGGTGCCCTCATCAGCTGCAAAAGAGTTCACCATGAAGAATTTTCTTTTTTCTTTTTTTTTTTTTAATTTAAGCACTTAGAAGGTCAATAATTGAGAATCCAGTACTTTGGCACGAAAGGAACCACTCCAGCTTGTTGCTGTGTAATGTTTGAACAGCTGGAAACTGCAGCAGAGGGTCTCCCCCCTGCCACCTTATCTTCCCCAGGATTTCATTGCTGGCTTTAGGGGAAGCCTGCTGGAAGTGGCCTGATAGAATATATTTAAGAACACAGCTGGAACCTGTACAGCAATTCAAAGGCTAATACTGATAGTTATTTTAGTCTGTGTTTATTATTTTGCATTTTCTTTCTAAGCTATATGTTCTTAAATCTAGCACCTTTATACACCTCTGCCAGGAAAACCACTATGAGGGGTAGGAGATAAGGATGTAGAAATCCAATTAGAACACTTAACCATAAGGAAGGAACTATATTTACTACATTATTTAAGGAATTATTTTCTCTGATGATCATAAAAGATGTACTTATCAAGTAAGAGATTTGTGCAGACACGTACCCTCAATGCATCTCTTCCTCATACAATATGAAAGTACGGTATTTTTCTTAGATCTTGCTTTACATTCAAGATTAGAAGTTGCTAGTAATTTCTTCAGCCTATTTTATATGGATTTAAGTACCATTATGCGTGACTTAATTAACCCATAAAAGGAGGTACAGAGGGAAAGCCTGTATGAACTTACTCCCATAGTGACCCGGCAGCAAGCATGGACAATCTGTTAAGACATGATAATTAATAAATCTTGATCTTACTTACTGTCCCAAAACTGCAGGCTTAGAAACTCAAAAAATGCAAATGACAAATTAAATACCACTACTAAGATTATATTTTGAGAATAACAAAATACAGTATAAATGGTGCTTCTGCAAGGATTTTGATACTGACCTGGATTACACTGCCATTAATCTAAACAGCCTGAGCAAAGGAATGTTTTCAGAACAGCAAAACTGATGCATGCTATTGCAGATGCAATAACCCTTAATCAAAGGAAGCCGCGGCACTCCAGACACAAATCGCCTCACCAAGCTTGGCAAAGGTTATCCCTTTCAGAGAGGACGGCCATACATTCCCTGAAATCACTACTATGCCCACAAATCCTGATTTAGAGAAAGGAAGCGCTAAATGATCTTGGATCTTGTCCTGGTTTAACCCCACCCAGCTGCTCGCTCACTCCCCCTGTGGTGGGACAGGGAAGAGAATAAGAAGGGTAAAAGTGAGAAAACGCATGGGTTGAGATTAAGACTGTTTAACAGGAAAAGCAAAAACTGCATGTGCAAGGAAAGCAAAATAAGAAGTTCGTTCACCGGTTCCCATGGGCAGGCAGATGTTCAGCCATCTCCAGGAAAGTGGGGCTCCATCGCGCATAACCGTTACTTAGGAAGACAGCGCCATCACTCCAAATATCCCCCCTCCCTCCTCCCCTGCTTCAGCTTTCTTGCTGAGCACAACGTCATATGGTGTGGACTATCCCTTTGGTCAGCTGGGGTCAGTTGTCCCACCTGTGTCCCCTCCCAGCTTCTTGTGCACCCCCAGCCTGCTCACTGGTGGGGTGGGGTGAGAAGCAGAACAGGCCTGGGCTCTGTGTAAGCACTGCTCAGCAGCAACTAACACATCCCTGTGTTATCAATGCTGTTTCCATCACAAATCCAAAACACAGCACCATACAAGATACTGTGAAGAAAATTAACTCTATCTGAGCCAAAACTAGTGCAGATCTGTATGAAGTATCTACTTGGATCACACCGCAGATGCGCTACTGCCATATGCAGACAAGTGAAAAACACTAAAGCTCCATGAAACACACAAAACTGTCTTCAGTCCAGCAAAGCTGATAACTGCATCTCTGTGAATGAAGGCAAATTGTTTACTGACAAAGTATCCATTATGCATTGATGGTGGGAACATTTCTGCAGCCACCTTAATCATAAATCTATCGGAACAGAGAATGCTTTTGCTTATGTGAAACAACAGCTAATGTAGAGTGACCATCTTCCTACGTGTAAAGAGGTTTGAGAAAACTTGGCAGTATCATAAAATGGTTGATCCATAACAGATGGACAGCCAGCTAATATCTATAACTGTGGATATGCTGTAATAGCTAACTAACTTCACTCCTCTGCAATATGTTGAAATAAGAAAATAAAGCAACAGAAAAAAAAAAGTCTATACTGTCGGTATCTATTAAAATTAACTGCTAAAGCAGTTAACTTGTGGTTGAAGGAATGGTAAAAGGATATGGAAAACCTCAATTCATTTATCACCTTGATATGTTTTCTTTCTCCAACCTTAGGCAAATCAGTTAGGCTGATATTCTCCAAGGAACTAAGTTAAAGAATTCCTATTTCATTATGCTCTAGATGTCAATATCTTTTTGTGAGTTTGACTTTTCTGAGCTTCACAACCTGTCTAGACACTTTGGAAATAACAGTAATTCTTCCTTTTTTTTCCCACCTTGTCTTTTTCAGGCAGGGTAGGAACTACTTGGTAACATCAAAACAGGGGTTAGGAGAGAGATAACAAGTGAACAGATTGGAAACCTCAGACTACCAAGGAAAGTAATTCTCAATCTCTCCATCCTGCAAGTTGAAAGAGTTTCAACGGAGGGACTGAGCAAGTCTCATCTTTGCAGACACAAAATTCATCTGGGAATTGTAAAATCTGGAATTCGTGCCACGTAACTCTCATGGGGCAGAAAAAAAAATAAAATCAGTCTTTCTACCTATTAACAAAACATCCAACTTACTGGGGTCTTAACATGATCCAAATCAGTTACTCCTTTATCTCCTTTTGTGTGGGACGCAATAAGCTGCAGAAACCTAGAATGGCTCTCTAGCTATATAGGTTGACTCTTCATATGAAGCTGGACACCTGTTTCTCAGTCCCTACTTCAGTGGTTGTTTATATGAAGTTGATGATGAACAGGAGGAACAGAAACTCAATAGCTTATGCCAACCCCAAATATTCTGTAGCATAGTGATAACAGCACCCTGATAAAATGTGAGAAATATGGGTAGAAAACACATAAATAGAAGATGAATCTTGGTATTTCTGGAAGATATGTTATCTGGAGGAGAACTGTATTGCGTGAACTACTGGACAACAAGCAGATGGTGGCCCTTCTCCACCATAATAAGGTTACTTTAGCTCTCCTTTTGTTACATTCTGTTACTAAAGCCCTCAAATACTAATATTTCATGTCAAATATTTTACTTCATATAAAGTTATCACTTACTCAACTTTGCAAGAAAAATATGAGTTTGATTGAGGCTATGATTTTTTAGATTTGACTGCCAAGGCCACCCTCCTCTCTGTAGTCAGTGGTTATTTGCAGAATTGCATTTTCTATATGGAGTTAAGAGTTCAATTCTATTGTCAGTTATGCCTATAGATATTAGGAGTCATACTAATACAAATCTGGAATACTCTACCAAGTTTTTCCTGGCATAAAACTGAAGTGAGGTGACAATGATGTCCCACATCTTTGAGTATGACTGCCCTAGTAGCACATTCATAGGAAGGTTGCCACAAATATATATTACAGCACAAAAAAACATGATATATCAGTATCCAATACACATATTTATGAAGTGCCTGACATTGTAAAGAAGTCTAATTATGTTTGGAACTTCTAAGCACTACAAAAATAGAAGTATTATAGCCTCACAGACATGCTTTAATAATTGGCTTTCTAGCATATAAAAAAAAGTGATCACTTAAGAGAGTTTGGTAACATAATAAAATCAAATGATACATACTTTAAAAAAAAGTATAGCTGTACAATGCTGAGGGTTACAGAAAAAAAATTTTAAAAAAGCAATATAAAAATATTCTGTGTGAGTGCAAAACAATAAACTGGTTCTATATGCAAGTATTTATACAAATTGTGTCAGCTTTGTCATCATTAGCAATACTTTAATTAAATAATTTATGGCTTAAATATGAGACACTGAACCATCATCCTTTACATGGGAAATTATCATGTCTAACTCACAAACATGCATAAGAATATCAGGAGATAATGGTTAAAAAAAAAAACCTGAAACCTACTAATTATAAAAACGAAAATACATCAGTCAATGCACAAGGCTTCACAGTTCATTGAACTCTTGAAAGTTAACTCAGGTAAAATGGAATTTTCACTACAGGTTAAAAATTAATGTTTATTTCAGTGAGATTCAAATCCAGGCCAGTACTACATAATGCAGCTCTATAGTTTAATCATGAGTCAAAATTAAGAAACAAAATGCCTCAGAATAGCACATATTTTCCTTTACTTTAGGAAGATGGTCAGATGATGAAGCAACATCATCAATTTTATTTTTATTCTGTCTTCTATTATGTTATGTTGGTCTTGTCTCAGAAAAGTACTATGGTGTATCTATACCTACTTTGTCAATGCTGTAGGATCTTTACTTTTGACAGGAGATAATGGTTATCATTTCTGGTAGGAATCTGTCAACATCAATGCTAAAGCATGGACAATCAGAAAACCATCATTCATTCTACTGTCCTGTTTTTGTGCATGAATACAGGAGAGGGGGGAAAGAAGAGAAAGGCAAACAAATCAAAACCTTCCAACCCATTAGCAACATATGTAAGGGAAGAACTGACAAATCTTGAGCTGCAACTCAAGTATATTTATAATTTTGTAAGTAACACGGGATACTGAAGTGAATGTGAGAACATTCTAATGTGTTCTGTAACATATGATTTGGTTATTCCTTAGGGTATTTCTGTTTTCCCAAACCTGTCAAGAATTCTATAAATTACTTCAGATTGCAAACATACTTTAGTTAAGATCCCATTATTAAGACTTTCTGCTATTGTTCAGACTCTGATTATAATAAATTTGATACAATCCATTACAGTTTCTTGTGTTAAAAGGGCTATATAAATATACTGAATTACAAAACTAACTCAAGGATATTTTCAAATTAGTCCTTGCAGGCATCCGTTTGTGTATCATGGATATAATGGCACAATTATTGCTTAATACAAACTTGGTATATAACCTTAGACACTTGAAACTGAAAATATGGGTCTCCTATTGCCAGTTATTGCAATTTGGATAAAATAGATTTCAATGTCTCTGTCACTATAGTATTAAGAAGTATTTAATCCTTAATATTCCTTTTTCATAAAAGATTATGGAAATCCATAGCTTGACCCGTACTTTCAGCCCAACTCTTCATTTTCCATCTTCCTAAACGTTAATAGATTTGTGCTGACAGTACTGAATGTACTTTCAGAGGATGGTACCCTTCTCAGGAAAAAATGATAGACAGTAGTTGTGTCCAACAAGTCTCAAGCTGTAAATCTTGTGAATATTAACAGGTGTTCCCAAAGACAACAGGACTGAGAGATAAACCATCAGTTTTCTTAACTGTGAGAACATTTGGCTCAGACATCTCAATATTCTGGAATCACCTAGTATACACTGGGCTTACTCTAATGGTCAATAATAAATAACTTAACATTTGGCAATTTATCTCTTTTCACAACTCTTTTTAACTTGTTCTCACCTTACCTATATATGCTGTTAGGACGGGTAGCTGCAATGAGTCTATGACTCTTATCTGATCATTGATGAACTAACAAAAAAATACTTCATGGGTTTTAAAACATCAGAAATAGTAACTCTAGGGCTTCTATTTCTATTCTTTAAAAGTTTTCTTTACTTCATTTTGCCTACCCTTACAGCATGGGAATATAAAGTCACCACAGCAACTGAGGCAGACTCTAGTTAGACTGAGAACAGCTATTTCAACTCGTGAATACAGCCATCTGAAAATAACTTCAGCCAAAATAATCTCATTTGTTTTTTGTTGTTCAGAATCAGACACGTTTCATGAAAATTCACCAAATATCAGAGCTGTCTGTGAATAGATAGTCTCTCCTCAAGAAACCTTTCACTCAAGTAACAACCCTCCACTCTCCAGTCAATGTGGAAGTCTTCCCAACCTAAATTGGCAATTAAACTCAGAGATATTAAAAAACCACCACAAGGCATTTTGTGTACAGTCTCTAGAAAAGATAAAACAATATTCCTGGCTGACTATAATCTTTATAAATCCTCAAGTCTCTCATGTGTGATTGACTGTTCATTTCCCAAATTCAAGGCTAATGAATTGAGTAATTTTATAATAGATGCCTGCTGTGAATTTCAGCAATTACGGCCCAATGCAGACAATAGATGAGGTGGAAATAGATGCAGGAGGAAATGGAGGGTTCATTTCAGCAACACTTACTACTGCAGCCTTATCTGTCTTCTCCAGAAAAATAAATGCAAATCTTATTTATTAAAATAATTTTCCTTTCAGATTCTTTCCTACCCTTCTAAATTTTTAATTAAAAGGACAAGAAAATAATATATTAGAAGAGAGACACGTCTTGTAATCTGTATAACACTCACACTCAGTGACACAAATTATTAGAGGCTTCCTCTCACTGACCCTTTTTTCCCCCCATATGGTACACAAGTGGACCTCTATTAACTGGTGTGAATATATTTTCATAATTTCAGTCACATAAATATCTGTTTTAATTTAATAAATTAAAGGCAAATATTCTTTTGTCTCTGTTGTTCATACCTACGTGCACCATCTCTCAGCCTTACAAAAAATACAGGAAATAGATAACTTCAAATGTGAAATACAAAATCTCATCAATCTTTCAAAGCTTATTTACAATTTAAAAAACACTCTTTTTTGGAAGAGAATTGTCCATAAAGAGTCATAAGTCATTTTCAGTTAGCTGTGATTTAACTTTGAATAGAAATCATATCATCTTCTTATGTTTTTCCTCTAACATCCTCCTTTGAATTATTTTAAGTCAGAAAAAAAGAGTATTAATTAAAATAAAGTGCATATTTTCAAAAACTATTACACCCAATATCCTAAGTCTTCATAAAAGCCAGTGGTCTGTTTGTGTTTGAAATTTAAGCAATTTTTATCTTATTTTTGTCTGACCTCCCTCCATGCTACAGTAAAAGTGCAACTGTATGGTGGATATGTGGTTTATGATTTATATAACTTAGTACAAGACAGGTAATGAGCAGCTTGTTTATTGCATATATTTAAAGAAATACTTTTTTAATAAGCATAAATTTGCCTAGATACTGCAGTTTGCAAAACTGTGGCTTACATAGGAAATCAATAATGTCTTTTTAAGATTAAACTCAGTGAAACAAAGTGCTGAAATAGTCCTTGATGAAATCGTACCCAAGTTGAACTCACAAAGAGCAGGGTTATGGAGAGAGGATAATGTCACAACTGCAGTATTATAAATTGCAGCCAATCAATCAGATATATTATAATCGCTAATGGCACAGTTCGATGGTTCTAAAAAAAATACCTTTAGACCTCAAGGTAAAAAGATTGACACATTCATTCTGGAGCAACCTATATCAAATACTTCCCTAAAATGAGTGAATTAACCTTACACAGGACACAGCCCAAAGAGATACACACATTCTGTCCAGGTAGGAACACAGAACTGGACCAAAGGCTAAGCTAGAGGGAAAGATACTACTCTGCTCCAAAAAACCACAGAGGAAGCTATTGCTTTGTTGGAAATAAACGTATATTTCCCCCAATATAAATTGACATGTGGTCAAGTGTGACCCACTGTGTGGTTCCACTCATCACAGAATCACA